>UELU01081339.1:0-16508 GCA_900490025.1 Megastigmus dorsalis
TTCTGAGACTGATCAAGTTATTATGCCTGTGATATCATAGAAAGACTGAATGCAATTTCCTATAAGACTGATAAAACGTATTATTGTAAAAGTTATTATTTGAAATGTATTGTTATATTCAATTGTTATGTCATTTTTGTATACTTATACAAATAAAAGAATATCTATCTATCTATCTATCTCTCTCTGACCGTATAAAAGGACTGGGAGTGCCGCTCTACTGGACGAATTTCTTCACTTGCGCAATGAGGTCGAGGTGCGCATGAATCAAGAGCGCACCTCCTTTCTTAGTAACCAGCTTTCTGACGCTCTTGATCATGTGAAGGATATTTGGAGTGAAATGGGTAATCTTGGCCTCTTGCCTAAGAGCAAGGAGGAGCTACATGGTTTTACCCCGGACGAACTCAATACACACTTTGCGGGGGTGTCGATCTCGCCTAATGAGGACATGGATAGCGTACTAAACATCATACAGTCTGCATCTGATGATGGTTTTGCATTTCCATGTGTAGTTCTCGCCATGTCTCACTTTACATCTCAGGCGAGGGGTGTAGATGACATACCGCATAGTGTTGTGGTGAAGTCTGTGCCAGTGTTGGGGAATTATATAGTCCGTTTATTTAATTCCTCCTTTGCTCAGGGAGTCTTCCCGAGTGCTTGGAAAAGGGCGCAGTTAGTGGTCTTAAAAAAGATTTCCACTCCATCTTCAGCTTCTGACTTTCGTCCTATTGCCTTACTGTGCTTCCTCTCCAAGGTACTCGAGAAGATTGCACACTCCCAAATCACCAACTATCTCTCGAGGACCGGCATTCTCGATCCTCTACAAGCAGATTTCAGACAACATCACAGTACTCATACAGCCCTGCTTAAATTGACTGATGACATTCATATAGGCATTGATCGAAGGATGATGACCTTGCTGTTGCTCTTCGACTTCAGCAAGGCAATTGACACCATCTCTCCTTCGAGACTGTTAAGCAAACTGCATGATCTCGGGTTCTCCAGGTCTGCACTCCTGTGGATTAAATCATGTGTACAAGTCCGCACTCAACGCGTTTTATCTAAAAATGGTTCTTCTTCCTGGGTCGAGACAAATTTAGGTGTACCACAGGGGTAGGTCCTCGGACCTTTGCTCTTCAGTCTCTATATCAATGACCTTAAAGTGCCTGAAGATGAACTTCTGGAGGGCATAGTTCGCCTGTCTGATGCAGCACGGTTGGTGTCGATGTGGACTGAGCGCTTGTCCCTCCGTCTCAATGCGGGCAAGACCAAAACGATTTTATTTGGTTCTAAAAAATATGTTAATGATTTAGTTAAAATGGGGGGGCGAAGCGCTCGTGTCGTTTTCCGACGCCGTCGTGAGTGTCGGGGTTACATTAGATAGTAAATTAACGTAGAAACCGCAAATTGATTCTATAACGAAAAAAGTAAATAAAGCCCTTTATAGCCTGCGGTTTATAAGGGCATGTACCACGGAGACTCTTAGCAGAAGGCTGGTTGAAGCGTTAGTTCTACCCCATCTTGACTACTGCACTGTGGTGTGTCTTGACGCGTCCTGCGAACAGACAACTAGACTACAGAGACTGAACAACACATGTCTGCGATTTATCTACGGTGCCAGGAGGGATGAGCACATCAACCCCTATAGAAAGCAGCTGGGATGGTTGCGCGTTGGCAGTCGGAGGATGTATTTCGCCGCCATTTTAATGTATTAAATTCTCCGACTAAATGAACCAGTTAATTTAGCGGCTTTTTTCAATAAACACCAGCTCAGGTGTGCTCGCATGGGTGATGCACAAGAACTCTCGGTGCCGGAAGTGCACACGGAAACTGGTATGAGATCTTTCCAGGTTCATTATGCGCGCTTCTGGAACTCTCTCCCAGCCAATCTGTGCAACATTCCATCTTTGCGCGGATTCAAGACGGCGGTGCTTAAACACCTTCTCGACCTCGATGCCTGGTCATCCAGGGACGGAGCCTGTGACCGCATTTTGTAATAAGCACAAGGTTTAGTTATAAATTGAATGACTTACACGTCGCACTAGGGGAAATCGAATGAGCTATATGTTAACTTATCTCGTTTTGTGCCCTATACATTGATTTTAAAATGTAAGTGTATTTATTAGCACGTGTGTGTCGACGAGTAAATGAGTAGAGTGAATGATTAACTTTTAGTTTTAATTGTATTGTTATATGATAGATATCGACTGATTTTGTAACTTCTGTTTATTTGTATTTTATGTGACACGCTGTGATATTAGTAATAGGTTTGTTCAATATTTTAAGAATGATTAGTAAATAGTTTAGTTTATCTTGATGTAATTTTATTGTAATTTGAATGGAAAATATGTGTAATTATATGTTATATTTTTTGTAAATATTTACAAAGAAAAAAATATCTATTTATCTATCTCTCTCTCGCTTTCCCTCTCATCTGTTTCCGTTTCTGTCTCTCTTGGAGACGGTTCGAGGAGTGTCTCTTCTCTATTAGCCAAACTTTCCAGTAGCTACCTCATCGAACTTATAATTAAAGAAAAAACTAAATTTACAGCGCTTAGTAGCCGGAATATCGACTTTCTTGCCTGGACGTGGAGTCTGCTCTGCCGGCCTGGACTATTTTTATTAATGAATTGATGGATGGTACCAAGTATAAAGATTTTCAAAACCTTAAATTGATAGCCAAGCAACTTGGATTTAAATATGTTTGGCACTGGCAGGGCAGATTTCTCGCGAAGATGAGGGATAGGCGCATATCTTTTGTAGTCCACTTGATCTTCAAGTGATTGCTTCTATCGACAATAAGAAACAAAAAATAGTTTTAAGTACAGACAATACTGGAAATTTAAATTTAAAATAGATGCATCAGTTGACATAGTTAAAATCACTACTCCGAACAGTAATAATACAGAAATCGCCAAAGATACGCAAACTAGCTACACAAATACGAAAAAATCCAAAGAAGTAAAATCTAAGGGCAAATCAATAAAAAATTAAAGTGGTGATAAAAAAGACGATGAGGATAGGCAAAATAAGTCTATAAATAATAATTTAAATCAAAAGTCTGAGAATAGAAAAAATAAACACAATAAAAACACTTGAATAAAACAACTTTCTTTCTCTTTCTCTATAATATTTTAAATTAAGCCATTGTAGCCGACGGTAACACGATCGAACTAGGTTACTCGTCGAAGAGTAACCTGTCGGAAAAGCGGCATCGGAGCGTGTAAGCCGCGAGTCGAACCTCGCGGCAACTCTGGAAAAACGCATGCGAATTCGAACTCGACCCGTTCGACGGTTTGAATTTATATTCGATTTTATATTTCTGAATTGAGTTTCTATTCGATTGGAATTGTGTTATAATTACGCTTTAATAGAATATATTTGTTTCTTTTCACATTATTTAAATAAGCGAGTGTCATTTCTTGACTTCGCTCGTTTTCCTTTTCCCCGTCCAAGCGAATACCGCCCTCGCCGATCGTGGCGAGCTGGCCGGCAACGAAGGCGAGAAAAACTGACCGCGTTCACGTTTTCGCTATCCCTTTTACAGGTGCAACAGACACACGAGAGAGATAGTGAGAACAGCTGTCTCTCACATGAGAGAAACCGAGAGGAAAACCTCTCGACGTTGATAGCGGGGCCCGGCATTGCACGGAGGTGCGATTGAATAAGCGGCTAACGTCCGCTCGCACCTCCTGCCGCATCGTGGGATCAATCGCGTCAGGGCAAGTCGCCCTGGTCATTGCGCAAATCCCCCAGTCAAAACGCCGTTACAATATGTAAAATGTAAGACTAGACTAATACTTCAAAATGACTACATTACACGATATTTCAATAATCAGTAAAGGTAGCACGCCAGTCGCAACTTTCTGCAAGTTAAGTGTATATTCTTACATTCATAACGACGAGGAAGTACACATGTATACGCAAGTAAACAAAGACAATATGATGCGTGGCAAAAGCAGTTATAACGCAAAATTGTAAATGCATCAATATTTTTGACTAAGGCGAACCAAGGACTATTTAAATTAAATTAAATCTTTCAAAATTTTATTCAGTATTTTGTACTGATAATTTAAGTAGTGCGTGTTTCTTGTACGTCAATTGTATTGTCACATACATTATATGTAGTATTTCTAAAATACGAAGTTTTTCTCTACTGCTTTCCCTATTTAAATTGCATGTATTTTCCCAGTTATAAGTATGTCCTGGGTTATTATTGATGTGTTTAGGCACGGGAAGTAACTTTTGTTGTTCTATTAATTTTTCCCTGTCTTCTATAGACTTTTTGTGTTCTTTTATTTTCACGCTTAACACCTCTTTGACTCACCCACATAAACACTGTGACATGGCAATCCGGCCAGTCACTTATCCTCTATCCTAAAGAAAGTAAAATTAAGATAAAATAAGCCTAACTCACTAAACTCAGCACTCCATGACTGAGTTGGGGTAGGAAGTCCTTGGATAGCACCTAGCATAGGGCTAAAGAGCGAAAACTTCAAACGCACATGTCAGTGTGTACGAAAGCATACACACCGTCTGGAAACCGATCCTCTCACAAGCTACTCAGAGAAACCCTTTTCCCTACTTCACACAACTAGCCAACAGCATACTGGAATCCTGAGGCTCGACCACCATAGAGTGCAAACGATCCTTCAAAAGTTTAGTGGCCATGAGTCAAGAGTCCACCAGAGCACCATCGAAGGAAAGCACTGGAGCGCTTCGCAAATGGCAAGAAAGAGGAAATTAGTAAAATATACTACTCTAGCACAAATAATGTATTAGTTTATAACTCTATTGAGCCTGAATAGGAGTATAGGTTGTACACCCTCGAAACGTTGCAATAATAAAAGATTTTAGTTTTGCCTCTATATGCATTCCATGAATATCAATTTAGCCTTTTCACCTGTTATAACTTAAAAAAGTAATGATAGAATCAATTATCAATTTATAAGATTTTTTTTATTGACACATGTCTTTACAGCTTGGATGACGGAAAGAGAAACACCCGTCGCCGGTACGAGGGTGGTATTTATAATAGTGATATACCATTGTTCTTTCTATGGTCTTGCTCATTTTCTTTGCCTTCCAGGTCACAGTAGCAGTTGGACGATGTTTAGTCTCTTGGTTTGTTGACATTCCTCAGAGGTGATAAGGCGGTCGAGCGATCGACTGCTAAAGAAGAGATGCTCGGAGTCTGGATCATATAACTCCTCCCGGCCTATGTTCGATGACGTCTCGACATCGATTGGTAGTGTGATTGTGTTACCCTTTTTCTTTTGTATAACAAGCAAATAAACCCGCCAATTATGATTACTGATAAAATCTTAATAGTCGTCAGTGATAGATGAAATTCAATCCCAAAGGTTTGCAGTTGTAGCATATCCATTGGAGACAAAGCTAATGTTTTTAGAGGTTGAAAATTCAATTTATGATCTTTGATGATAAAAGGCAGAATTAGATTCGGTGATTTTAGTTCCCCAAAATTTTCATCTATACAGTATTCTTGAAGTTGTACCTTATTATTTTTGATGTTCCATAAAATATTGATTTGTTGTTATTGTATTCAATAGATATCGGGTAATTGCTTGATATAAGCGTCAAATTTTTGGTTAGAGAATGGGCTAATACTAGCGGTAGTGTCATTGAGATTGAGGTAGGTTTGGCTTCTTCGGTAACAAGTTGTTGACATAAATAGTTTTTTTCGTACATCTGTTGGCATTTATTAGCAAATAATCTGATTGATGGTCCAATTAATTTCCAAGGCTTAGTTATCATTTTGGTTTCGTTATTATAGTTGATGGTAGCAAGTCTTTGAACAGGGAAAATTCAATAGGATTTAGAATGAGAATTTTGAGAGTTTAAATGATAGATTTTTTGGTTAATCCATTAACGACCACGACCCCGAATTTCCAACATCTTTTTCAAGGCTTTTTTCAACTAAAAAAAACGTTTGAAAAAATTTGAAAAAGATCATATCCGACGTATTTTGAGCTGTTCTTTCGAATATTGATACCGATTTTTTGTTAAAATACTCCTGCAAAAAAATATGGCGTGTGTTTCACGAAAAAAAAGTTAAAAAATTTGGAAATTTTCAAATTTATGAATTTTTTTCGTAAGGAAAATGCAATGACAATAATTTAAAATACTGCAATAAAGTGCAATTGATGTTCAAATATTACGGGAAAATTTTTTTCATGATTCTAAAATATTTTTATCCTCTTCAAAATGGTCATATTTCACAAGATCCCAAACAACTCCAAATTTAATAAACAATTTTTGAGACACTTAGAGGGCTCTTTTACAACTAAAAAGAAAGTTTTGAAAAATTTCGGAAAGATCTAATCCGGCGTATTTTGACCTGTTCTTTCAAATGGTTAAATTTAGAAATTTTCGACTTTTTAATTTTTTTCATAATGAAAACGTAATGGCAATAATTCAAATCATTGCAAAAAAGTGAAATTGATATGCAAACATCACGGAAACAATTTTTAGGTGAACCATTCAACAGCTAATTAGAAATTTGTGTTTCATTTTACTCTTAGTATGACCGAGAGACATCGACGTGGACGTGGTAAAATTATGTCTCCTTTAAGGTGATTGATTTTAGTAAGTTCCCTTGCCTCTCACTGTTCGAGGTGCTTGATTATAGTGAGTCCCCTTGCCTCTCACTGTTCGAGGTGCTTGATTATAGTGAGTCCCCTCGCCTCTCACTGTCCGGGACGCTTGATTATAGTGAGTCCCCTCTCCTCTCACTGTCCAGGATGCTTGATTATAGTGAGTCCCCCTCGCCTCTCTCTGACACTTTGTAATTCAGTGCTTATTTTTCATACAAGATTGACAAAGATATATGTTTCAAGACTGACAAAACAAAAACGTTCCTCGTCCACAACCGGAACATTTTTTTTTGATTCAGTTTCATTGTTTCATATTGTGTTTTTTTCATCTGACCGTTTTGTATGTAAGTTTTAGCTTGTGACACCACAAATTCTTTAGTTCCAATTTTTTTCATACCATCTCGACATGCATTGAAAATAACTACTGAATTCACGATTGCAGTCTGAATCTGAATCTGAAGTCTGAAAATTTTGAAAAAGTTGAAGAATTTTTCGTAGAATTCGAATAAGCTTGCAACAAATTTAAAGCAGCTGGAGGAACTACCAGAAAAGGAAAAAACTGAGGTATTTAATTAGAGCACTACCAGAAAGCTACAGCTTTATTAGGAGTTTCATGGATCTCGTCCCGGAAACTCAACATACCGTAGACTACGTTAAGTCTAAAATTATAGAAAAAAACTATGACAGTGTCTGATGACCAGAAAAGAAAAAATGTAAGTACATTCAACGTCAAGACAAAGGGACAATGTTACAACTGTGGCCGGGAAGGTCATTTCAAGAAGGAATGTTGGAGATCACCACAGGCATCTCAGAGCAGAGGAGCATCTCAAAGGAGAAGAGCATTTCAGAACAGAGGAGCATCCCAGGTTAGAGGTCGAGGCCAACGAGGATACCAGCGAGGATATCAACGAGGCAATTTCAGAGGACGTGGTTGTGACAGAGTAAAAGCCCAGCAGAGGCAAGAAGATTCCAGTGAGTCCAATCAAGAGTCAGTAGCCGAGACCTGGATGGTCAAGGTCAATTACGACGAAGTGAAAAGTGAAAGGAAAAAGAATGCGTGCTATAGCCTCGGCAAAGATTGTGATAATAATAGTATGACTTGACGAGTGTTTTATGGACAGCCGACACAGTTGATAAAATGGAAGACACGAACAACGAGAATCTCCGTCTCGTAGCTCGACGTAGACTTTTATCTGCTAAGAAATCGATTGACATGATCGGTCACCTTCATTCCGACGTTTTTAATCAAGTAAAGCTGCTGCTGAATGGTGTAGAGGTTAGAGTTCGTTTAGTAAGATCTCGAGACAGTTTTTCTCTGATGGATCCTGCGGGCTTCATGGGTATTCACATCGAGGAGGCCAATCTTTTACAGTAAAGCACTTTCAAAAATAACTGCTAAATATCCGCTTACACGAGTAGAAGTCAAGGCTCTAACAATGCACAGTAGCGTTCACGGTGAAACTTTGAATAATGTGATATTGGGGCAGTTGCCCAAACGCATAATCGTCGGTTTTGTTGAAAATAAAGCTTACAATGGTGAACGAACTCTTAATCCATTTAAGTTTCAAAATTTTGATATTAATTTTTTGTGTTTATATATCGACGACGTGCAAGTACCCTCGAGAGCATTACAGCCTGATTTCACGAAGAATAAGCTATACATCGATGCATACCACACGCTATTTTCTGGCACCGGTGTTCATTTTCTCAACGAGGGAAATGAGATTAGCCGTGAAGCATACCCTAACGGCTACTGTCTTTTTGCATTTGATTTGACGCCCGATTTATCGGCTAATGAATGTACTCATTGGAATCTAATGAAGCACGGCAGTGTTAGATTAGAAGTGAGATTCGGTGATCCGTTGACTAGTACAGTGAATTGTATCGTGTATGCTGAATATGACAATATCTTGGAAATAGATTCTTCGCGCCAAGCTATCGTAGACTTTAACAGTTGAAAAGACGACTCCAGATGTCGCTGTCATGATACAACTCGCTGCTTTAACTCTCGTCTACGACAGTTTGCCTCGAGCGCTTGGATGGCAAGGATGGATCTCGTAATTGATATACAATTCGTCAAAGACAATAAAAACATCTGTTCGCCTAAAGAAATAGCTATCGTGGCTTTAAAAGGTGAATTCAGTGCTCACTGGGTTGTCGCGCCAGCAAATCCAATTACTCGCCTAAGTCAAGAAATTCGGAAGCAGAATGAGTCGCTGACACAGCATCATCATGGTCTCGACTACTTTGAGGGGGACATAACGTTAAAAGCTTTGTACAGAACTCTGAAAGACGTTACAAGAAAAGTGAGGAAAATATATGTTCGAGGTAAGGAAAAGTGGCTGACCTTGCATAAAATAACATCACGGGAGATTATTAATTTAGAGTACGATAATAATTGTCCATCATTTACCAAGTTGCCGTGGACCGATAACTACTGTCTTTATCACGCCATAAAAAGCCAATATCTTCAATACACTTGTGCTTTAAATAATGTTTATAGATTCAAAGCGTGGCTAAACACGCGTGAGCCACAATCTTGCGCCGAATTTACTTATACAATACCGCCGCAGGTTTGCGATGAACAGCCTGGAAATCCTGAAGAATTTATCGATGATTCCGTCGCATACTGTGGGTGTCTTCCCGGACGATCAGATCCCGCGGGTGTGGACGAAACCGACCGCATTTGTTTCTAACACCGATAGTCATACGAGATCCGGTATGCATTGGGTCAGCATTTACGTGGACGTGTCTGGACATGCTTTGTATTTTGATAGCTACGGTATACCGTCATTTATACCGGATCATATAAATCGCTTACGAAAAAATTGTAAACAATACCGATGGAATGCTACGCAATTGCAAAGTGATACGTCTGACGTGTGTGGCCAATAATGTTCTTGTATTACATAAGTTCAGGGTTAGGTTTCCAGAAATTTCTCGACAATTTTTCCGCCGACTTGCAGAAAAATGATACAATAGCCAGAGCTCACGTTCAGTACAGGAATGCTGACACTGTCTTTACCAGAAGCGGGGGCTGCTTCGTTAACTGTTTGCAAAACTGCAGTTCTAAGATGTCATTGATATAGTCCTTGACCGGAACTAGTCATCGTACATGTGCGGCCCCATACCACCACCACCACCGATGTCTCATGCAGAGCATATATAACCATAGCGACTCGCATTCGTTCCCAATCAGTCGACCAGTAGACACTCAAAGAAGATGGGCAGCCAGAGCGAGAGTTGTGAACGTCTACATCCAATATTTAATACTTCGTACTATTTAAACAAGTCGTGTACAAAGAGGCTTGTGACTGGCCTACAGTACAGTGACGATTTAGAAGAAACAATCGCGTATCAACCGATAGTATTTCTAAAAGGATTAGACAGCTTCGGTGTTCCATTTGACGCCGACAATTGGAGTACGTTTAAGAACATCTTCCCAGATATCAACAAATATTTTGCTGGGCACGGCGATGATCTGCGAGATACCAAAGTTTATGGTCGATGGTGGACACTGAGATACACATTTTGCCACACAGAAAGAGCTATAGAATTGGAGGATGATCGACGTCCACTCACATCGAACGGATCAGTAACTAAAAAACCTAGACGTAGTATTATTATCAAAAAAGTAACATTTGACCAATTGGAGGAGATTTCAAAGTGTGTAGAAAATTATTTAACGTACTTAGAATCTATTAAATATAGTGCGCTTGTATCATTTGTAAATACGCTTGATTTTACTATCGATAAGTGTCAATCGCTTCATAACGCGCAGCTACAAATTTTCGAATCTCGTCATCTTAAGGAGGTTATAGATAATGTAAGTAGCGTAGACATTCAAGCATTAAAAGAAAAATGTAGAAAAGATGTAGAAGAAAAGCAAAATGATCAGAAGTATAAGGGCATAAGAATTTTATACGATGGCGAATTTATAAAGTTATTCTACGAAATGTTATTGTTACACTCTGAAAAGATTTTGGCTGCTGTAAATCTTAAATTAAATAAAACATGAAAACTGTGTGTTTCGACGAATCTGAAAATGTTGTTCATAAAATGTATGTGTGGAAGTATGCATATCGAGCTGCTCGGCGAGCTGAATGGGAGCAGCTTGCTCGCGACCATGAACGTTTTAAAATGCGTATTATGCGATTAAGTAGAATTATCGAACCTGTACTTACCTGTAAATTGATGAAGTATTTAAATAATAAATGATGTTAAATTTATATAGAATTGTTATATTTATAAAACAACCTTTATCACTTACCAATCCCTTTTTTCCATGACAAAAAAAAATAGAAATAAGTTACTTTTTTCATTTTAAAAATATAATTGTGGCTTTTTTCTAATAAATTTAATATTATATTAAAAACGTAAAAAAATTTTTGCATGTCTTTGATTTTTTAAGCATAATTTTATATATATATATTCTAAGAGAGAGAGAGATCACGTTTCACTCACTATGACGTGTATCTCCACCTCGGCACCTCTGACAGTGGTGGGGGTGGGCAGGTGGTGGGGGATTGTTATGACGGGCCATAGAGGGTCCATAACTACTTACAGAAAAAAGTATGTCTAGTATGTATTTCTGCATATTCAAAAACCTTGGATTATTATAAAATTTGCAATCGCTTTTCCAAAAAAATTATTTTGCAATAATTTGTTTCAAAAAATTGTTTAAACAAATTAATTTTTCAAAACTGATGGCAAATTTGAATTCAGCGCATATCAAAACCCCTTAGTTGACATATGTCATAGGTATATTATTTATCGTTTTCTTATGGGAGTTAACAGGTTTATAAATATTAAAAAATTAATTAACATTCCATTTGTTAATAACAAGATTGAAAAAAAAAAAAAACATACATACATACTAGACCTTTTTTTTTCAGTAGAATCCGAATTTGAAGTCGTTTTTGCAAAAAAAAATTTTTTGTAATAATTTGTTTAAACAAATTGTTTAAACAAATTAATTTTGCAAAACTGATGGCAGATTTGGATTCTGGGAGTTAAAGGGTTAACTTCCGTCACTTTTGTAGGAATTGGTTTGATTGGATAAATATGTTCGTTAAAACATAGATCGTCACATTTTATCGCAATTTGCAATACATCGCATATACTAGATAACCCAGAAGTTTCTTAATCGAAAAACATAACTTCGAACTCTTTATTTTTGAAAGGGTTTTCTGAATTAATAATTTCGCTTTGTTGCTGAGTATTATTTACTTTCAAAGGAGGAATACTTATAAAACCCATGTTGCTTTCATAGGTTGTACCTTCCGTTTTTTCTCTCCTGTGTTTTAGTTGCATTCTATATTCTTGCAATATACGATGCCATGCTTTGAATTTTACACTTTGTGCTTTTAAAGCTTTAGATTGAGAAGCCTACTTTGTGCGTTGCACATGTACTTTCAAATATTTACCAGGATTTAAATCAAGCGCTTTTATTGTTTGCTCGATATATAGATCATTTAAATTTTTTTGGACTACTGCAAAGGCGTATCGATAATCCGCTGTTTCACTCAAGCTGTACGAAATAGCTTTTGGAGCTTTTCGTGCCAGTATAGCATTTAAGCTTTCATTAGCTTGACTAGATTCTCCTGCAAAATATGTATGGGCCTTATCTGCCAAACCATTAAAAATGCTTTTCAGTTCTTCAAATAAAATTGGGCTTTTAAACCGAATTACTATCACTTTCGTTTGAAGTCTGATATTCTTTAGCTGTATCCTGCGAGTTACTCGTATTTGAAGTATCATATTCTCCAACTGAACCATCATTGGAAGTTAACGGATTTGAAATGGCAAAACAATTGATTTGCATGTCCTCAGGCCTTCAAAACATTATTAATAAATTATTGCAATATACTACAAACATTTCAGAAATCTATTTTTAATAAAAAAATTATTTAACTCAATGATTTTTAGTTTTTAATGTAACTTTAAATATGAAGTTAATTACTTTTTGATATGCTTATATTATTATTTAATATTCTTATACTAATTAATATACTTGAAAAATAAAATTGTAATATTCATTTTCATAAATTCTATAATCTGTAAGACTTATGTTAAAATAATTACCGAAGCTGCTCTAAATTCTTTTTTCTTTCTCGATTGCAAAAGATCGTTCTTCAGCTGTATCATGCCAGTCACTTGCGTTTAAAGATTGATATTCTTTAGCTGCATCCTGCGAGATACTCTTGTTTAAAGTCCAAGATTCTTCGGTTGAATTGTCATTTGAAGTTAGCGGCTTTCGAATGATGAAAAAATTGGGCTTCATCTCTTCAGGCCTTCAAAACATTGTTAATAAATTAATTTAATATACTATACAAATTTATAAATCTATATTGAATAAAACAAATTCGTATTATTTAACTCAATGTCTTTTTTTGTTTTAAATATAAATTTAAATGTAAATTCAAATAGCAAATGTGAAGTTTTTTATATTCAAAATAGTTAGATAATTACATTTTTATATTCTTATACTACGGTTTGATATTTTTGTACTTATAAATGTATTTAAAAAATGAAATAGAATAGTACATGTTCGTAAATGCTATAATCTATAATCTATAATCTATAATACTTAAGTTAAAATAATTACAGAAGCTGCTCCAAATTTTTTTCATCCTTTATTACAAGAGATCGTTCCATTTCAGCTGCTTCCTTACAACTTTCTTTTGCAATCATTTCAATAATAGGTCCGATTTCTCGTTCATGGTTTTTAAAAGTAGAAATACTCATATTCGGGATATTCATAGTTGCAAAAAATTTGTTCATGGTAGCATATCCATTACCAGTATGAAGAGTACCTAGTATTAAAATTATAATAACATATCAGGGTTAAAAACATTAAATATAAAACAAATTTTTTGTTATAAAAAATCAAGTGTAAATTTTCACAAGCAACTAACGTAATTTAATTTAATAAATAAGTATAGATCGAATATTATTTTTGAACCTACAGCATTCGACTCTTCTAAATAATTATAAGATTGCCAAGTAAGAAATTTAACATAATTTTTAATCAATATTTAACGAGCTAGGTTATAATAAAAAATCGTGTAATAATTTTAGTTTCTTATTGTAATGTATATATGGCAGTGTATGGTTTCATTTTAAACTTCATATAGAAACTAATTTATTTAAAATAGCAAATGATATAAGACTTACCTAATACAGCTTTAACATTTACATCAAATAGCTTTTTTCCGCTTCCAGATGCGTGCATGTATCCAGTGGGTACATCATTCATAAGTAAACAATCACTACAACGTATTTTTAAGACTGAGACTAATCCTCTTCTCAACTCTTCTTCAATATTATGTAGAGATGACACTTTTGCAAACGATACAATACATGTGACTCGCAAGCAGGAATAAGTCAACAATTCGTAAACCTTCTACTATGTTTTCTTATAATAGATTGTTTCTTTTTACCTTTATAAGGCAGTTCTTTCGGCATTACTGTGAAGGTTAAAAGTACGATCCCTTTTGTTTACTTCTGTGCGAACGGTTAGCCGCCGGATTTCGCGATTCTAGTATGCGGCAGAGATGTCAACCTAACTAATTTTTACAACAGAAAAGTGCGGTGTTGTCACGTTTTTTAATGATTTGAAGGTCTTTCAAAATATCATTTTAATACGATTATTGTTAATTTTAGATACTTTACTTGATATATTATGTGTTAAGAAATAAAAAAAGTACTGTTTAAACATCTTTAGCTATTCCTATATTATAAAATACATATTTATATTTTTCATAGTCCTATTCTCTACCAGCTTAATTCTCCGGCGAATTAATCTAGAATTATGTGTTTTTAGAGACCAGAGACAAGTGAGTGGCTTATGATCGGTTTCTATAATGAATTTTTTTTTATATATGTACGGTCGAAAATGTCTACATGCACCCACTATGGCTAATAATTCTTTCTCAATTGCGGAATAATTTTGTTCAGCTGAATTTAAAGTTCTTGAAAAATAAGAGATGGATACACTTCTTGTGATAAGACGGCTCCGATTGCAACATTCGATGCATCCGAAGTAATGTGAAATTGTTTTTCAATGTCGCTATTTCCTGAAGTTCCAGGAAAATTTGTAATTCGCGAGGTTCCAATCGTATTAATATTACTTGTTTTTGGTTTATTTTTTCGCTGTCTCATGAATCTAAGAAAGGCCGCTTGTTGTTCGTGATTATCGCACTATCTGTATTTTTTATTTTATCAATTTTTTTAATTTTTTGCATCATTTTGAAGTTGAAATGTCGATCTTTTAATGGATGGCAAGGTCTTTGCAGCTTTAGCTTTTTTCCATTTGCACCATAATACATCGCAGTTTTCGTGCTGGGGTTTTGCGTCAGTCGAAGAGTAGTGATAAAAAGTCGCCCATATAGCCTTCTTCATGTTTTCTACAGAATCATAGTTTCTTCGAATAGCAAGCCCAAAATATACTGTTAACTTATCTATCATAGTTCCAGTAAGTTTACCCATCCTCTTCTGTACGTGACTAATGCACTCCTTCTTATTTATTATAAAGTTATCACCATAAGGTTTAGCATTGATAACCCCAGTGTAGGTCTTCGAGTCACCGTCGCCAACATAAGTACGGTATTTAACTTTGAAAAGGTTCATCGAGCGTTGAAGCATTTTCTCGATAGCTTCAACTTCCATGTTACCTGACGGCCCACTAGGATTTGAAAGACATTCTCCTTTTTCTACGTGCTTTTTGTACCACTCTTCGTATTCTGCAGTATCTAGTTTATTACTCCAAGTTGCACAATAATGACAGTACGAACTTTTGACAAATATATCGATAACTTTTCCCGTCCAATGGCCAATCAAAGACGATATGCCAAAGAGCGAGGAAAATCCTCGTTTTTTCCACGTTCCATCGCCCGATACTGTTATTTCTATTGTATCTTGGAGATTATTTTGCTTACAAGCTTCTTCTTTCTCTTCTTGAATGGCAGAGGCAAAATATTTATTGGCAACAGTTTGTATGCTAGTGCTCATTTTCTTCATATAATTATTATATGTCGGTTTTGAAATAAATCTACCCGCGATGTCCATCAATCCACAAAATTTCTCACACCCAGCAAGTCTAAGGCCTAAAAGTCGCATTACAAATGCAAATCTATAATTTACTTCGTATGCGTTACCTTCAATCCTTTCACTAGATGGAACATAGTTAGGCACTTCACATTTTTCACATTTAACTTTTATTTTAAAGTCAAGACCTTCTTTTTTGCAGGATTGAAAAGATATTTCACCATTACACATTTTACACTTCACTAATGTTGCAATCGTTGAAAAAACAAGAAGAAAATCTATAATTCTAAAGTGTTTTTTAAGATCTTCCTTTATTTCTAGAGACGCATTCAATTTAATTTTTTTGGCAGATGCACTTAACGCTTCTACTTCATCGTCCTTACGTTCATGGGGCATTACTCTTTTTCTTGGTCGACTTAACCTTGGAGCACCCTTTTTACGTCCTTCTCTGCCACTTTTTTTCGACATTTTTTGTTAATAAATGCAAAATCACTGCGAAAACAAAGCAGAAACTCAACGGAGAAAAAGTAAACGAAATCGAAGCTTAAATCAAATAACGCACACAACTGCTCTTCAAAACGTACAATTTTGAACTGAAATATATATTGTACATCGAAGATACACAAAGTACGTTACGAATTATGTTGACCTGAAGAGATTTTTACTAAAGTAGGGAATAATTATACTACAATACAGACCCAAACAGCTGCCGCTCACTGCTCAGCGCAGGTAGCTAAAAGGTGCGCAAAACTGAGTTGGAACAACGGTCATTCAAACTATCATAAATCCGTCAATTTTGCTTCGATTGACCTGAAAATTTAACACAATATTCTTGAGATGTTATAC
>UELU01081339.1:16528-31753 GCA_900490025.1 Megastigmus dorsalis
ATCCCCCCCCCCCCCCCTCCTTAAGCAATCTTCAATATCTTTTAATTCGAGATAAGTTAAGTGTGAGTGATTCTTTTATACCATTAATGAATACATTTTTCGCGACATTTTCATAGAATTCCTTTTTTATTGTGAATGCATTAGCGTAATTTTGATTAGCTTGTTGTTAACTCGTACTAAGTTTGTTAAGGCAGGTTTGCGGTGGATTTTTTTGGAAAAATCATTTTTTTTAAATTTTATTATTCGATAGCAATACTATCTAGAAATATTTTAAAACTCATACAATTAGTTCCTATGGCCGGGAACAGGCAGAAAAGAGGGCAGCACCTACCGCGTTTGAGCACGCGCGTTCGGCTGCTCCTGCAGCGGCTGGCGTTGCGCTGCCGCTGCCCCCCTCTCCATCTTTAATCCTAGTCCTGCTCCTATCCCCCTTCATAAATAGCAGTTTTGGCTGCCATTTACCTAATTCAGTGCCCGCTCAGTCATCTCGAGCGTCGCGTCGTTGTGAAATTGAACCGTTGTTAAAAAGTAGTATTTTTACTATGTGTGATCGAAAGGGCAGCAGAGAGAAAGAAAATAAGCCAGGCCGATCAAGAAAACGCTCGTTTCACGGGAATCGGTATACTTCTGATGCTGAGTCATGTTTAACTAGTACTTCTGCAAAAAAAAATTCATAATGGTGATCCTGATTTTCAAGTTGCAGTCGATCCAACTATGCTACACTGTATAGTCTCTTATAGTGTATTCTTGGCCTTACAGAACATTGTAATTTGTAAAACATGCAAAAGTGAAGTGCGTTTTTCTAAATTGAATCAGAAAGGTTTAGGCTTTGATTTAAATGTGGCGTGTAAATGTGAAAATGACGTTCGCATTCCATCGAGTCCAAAAATTAGCTCTGGTTACGAAATAAACAGAAGATTTGCTTTCCTAATGAGGCTTCTTGACATAGGTATTCAGGGTCTGAATCATTTTTGTGGATTGATGGATTTGTGTACTGGATTTAGTGAAAATGGATATTATGATATTGTTAATCACATTCACATAGCAGCCAAATCAGTAGCATTATTAGCTTTTAAAAAAGCTGTAAATGAGGAGAAAAAAGCAAACGTGGCAGCTGGCAAGATTGACTCACAGTCTCCGGAGATGGTTCATGCCCAAAAAGAGGTTTTTCGTCGTTACTTGGCATAGTCAGTTTGATAAGCAAATATACAAATAAAGTTTTAGATCTCGAAGTGAAGTCAAAGTTTTGCAGAGCGTGTGAAACCTACGATGGTGACCATAATACTCCTGAATTTGAAGCTTGGTTTGAAGATCTTGAACAAGATTGCACAGCTAATCATTAAGGTAGTTCTGGAATGATGGAATCGAATGGAATTCTGGACATGTTCAAAAGATCCATTGAACTTTTTAAAGCTATTTATGAATATTATGTAGGTGACAGTGACACCAAAACCTTCAAAAATGTAATCGATGAAAAACCTTATGGAGACGAAGTAATTGTAAAGAAGAAAGAATGCGTTTTACACGTGAAAAAAACGATGTTTTGGAGAGCCAAAGATGCTAAGAAGCAGTAAACTCAGTTAAAAAAAGCTAAAAAAGCTATAGAAGAAGCTGCCGTGAAAAAATCAGGCGCGAAAAAATCGACATCCAAGAAAAAGCCGATACTCCGAAAACTTTGGCTTTAACTGGTAAAGTTATGTCCGAATTATCCGCTTTTTATGGCATTGCTGTTCTGAATCATCCTGACTCACTCGAAAAAATGAAAAAAGCTATTTGGGCCACATTCTACCATAGAAGCTCGACCGACAAAAATCCACAGCACCAATACTGTCCAGACGATTCTTGGTGTAAGTATCGTTTAGCAGCAGCACAGAATAAACTGAGTACTTGTAAGCATCCCCCCACTTTTGACAACGATACTCAAGCAGTACTTAAACCAATTTATGAAGACCTCACTAGTGAAGATTTATTAGAAAGATGCATTGGCGCAACCACTCAGAACAATAATGAAAGTTTTAATTCTTGTGTTTGGGCCATGGCTCCAAAACACACTTTTTGTGGAAAAAAATGGTTGAAATAGCAGCTTATACAGCAGCATGCACTTTTAATGAAGGCTTCAGTACAGTATTAAAAATAATGAGTGTTATGAGCGTAAGAATAGGCAGTGAGGCTCAAAAACACGCTAAGAAAGTCAATGCAATGCGCGTGCGGAAAGCCGAACGGGTTGCTTCTCAGGCTTCAAAAGAAAGCAGGGTGGCCCGCAGAAACGCTAGAATACGAGAAAATGATGCGTACGAGGAAGTTGAAGGAGTTATATATGGAACTGACATCTCTGATTGAGTGTAAGACCCTTTTTTTCTCAAATTTTCATAAAAAAAAACTTTGAACGCGTTTTTCTCTAAACAACGCTTTTCAACTCTATGGACACGATTTAAAAAAAACTACTGTACCGATTCAGTTGAAATTTGAACAGCTTATATATGTACTCCTGATATATGTTATAAACAATCTATGTTGCAAAAAAAGAGCCAAAAAATTAAGAAGTCCGCCATTTTGTTTTTTTTTTTTGGTAAAAATGAAATATCCTAGACTATGCAATAGCCACAACTATATGTTTTAAGAATCTATTTAGTTTTTTGATTTCAGATGATCCGTTGGTGAGATATCGTGTCGACAGTCAAACAAAAGAACAATTTTGAGGAGGCCATTTTGTCAAGAAAAATCCGTAAAAAAAAAATTTTTTATATCTTCAAAATGTGTATTTTAATATGTAAAAAGTTTGAACAATAAAGATTATTTTTTGTATGTAATAAGAATTATTGAATAAATAGGGCAAATCCACCGCAAACCTGCCTTAATAAACAAATAAAATTTTTAATTTGTTAGTTTGTCTTCAGTTCCATGAGGATCATTAAATTTCTAAAAAAAATTTTAACACCATAAGGAACGATATAATCATCATCATTCATATAATTTTGAACATAAAATAGCGGTGCTGCCAAAAGAAGATGTAGACACGCGCACAGAGAATCAACACACACAAATGAAAATAAAAACAGCTGATGAATTGCATTCAAAGAAAATGTAGTTCACAACATGCACAAAAGTCACATAAAATTCGACAAATACAACAAACATAAAAAAAAAGAAAGCATACACTAACCTGGTAAACACCATCCAAAAACTAGCATAGTTACACTCAGGTATACACAATGGATCCTTACACCCGGAGTCATTTTCCGGAACTCAGTCACGGAGGGCTATCCTTACGGAGAAACTCCACTCACACTCAGCACATACACGCACACACTTACACTCACTGTACCTCTTAGTTGTGACACTTTATAATTCGCGAATAGTACGCATACACAACCGCAAAATTGCAGCTCGGACAGCTAATTGAAGGTTTGCAGCACAAACAGCTGACTGGAGTTGACTCATCTCGCGTCAGAAACAGAGTTTCACGCACTGTTAGATCACACTGTATAGAATCATACAGTAGGCACAGAGCAAGACGCACTGCGTGTAATGCGGAACGTACCAGGCGCTGCGTGCGCATCATAGACTGCACGCACCAACAACGCGGTAGCCACGGTCCATAGCGCGTATGTAGTTTAAATTCGAATCATAGAATAAACTAATTACGTTAAAATTAATAAAAACCATATATATCGGAAAACTGTATATAGATATATATCTGTTATATGAATAAAAATAATTGTGAAAGATGAAGAAAGATTTTAATTTTAACAAGCGATTTCGTCAGTCGCTAACGCTCCCTCGGAAAGATGTACTTATTTTAGTTATTTTTTCTTAAAGAAGATGTGCAATCTTTATTATACTGTGTTAATTGTGAAAAGTAGGTAAAAATAGGGAATCTATGTGGCTTTAGTTCATTAATAGTGTAAAGAAAAAATAATTAATTATAGTATTTAGGGTAATATTTATTATATTTAAAACCTTTATTTGTAATTAAATTATTTTATTTTTTACAAATTATTTTTAGATATGTGACTTGGGAATTTTTTAAATCGTAAGTAGTGGTGAATAAATATTTTTTAATTTTGCAATGTTTTATTATTGCAATATTATCAAAATTAAATAATTTTTTCGCTTTGTACTTATGTACATATTGATTTAGCATAAAAGGAAATTTACATAATTTTTAAATTTAAGAAATTAATATTTCTTTTTGGAATCCTTTTTGGAAAAGGACTAAGTGAGTAATTTCGGCCAATCACCAAAGCCCAGAATTGCGCGCGCGATTTGAGAGTGCTTCGAGAGTGAGGAGAAAGGAGGCTCGGCACGTCCCAAGAAAGTGGCTTAAAAGCACTCAATTCATGTGCGGGAGATCCTCGTCTCAAAAACTTATTGCTAGGATTTTTCCCGGCCGCGAAAAACCTTTATGCGCGGATTGTGGCAGCAGTCGACGTTGCCTGTAGTTCGCGCATGCGCCCGAATTCCGCGCTTCGATTGTCCCTAAAGAAGGGCTTAAGTTCGTTGCTAACTCGCGGTCCCAAACTGCTGCGCCGTCGCCGTGAATTAGTTCGCGCATGTCTCCTCTCTCTCTCGCGCTCACGCACCGCGCGACTAGGGTCTCCCCTCTCTCTCGCGCCTACAGTATAACGCAGCGCCTCGTTCTCCCTCTCTCTCGCGCGCGCTGCGATATGCCTCTCTCTCTCGGCCAGTGGTGCTCGCGTACGCGGCGCGTGTGTGCTTGTGTGTGTGTGCGCGTGGTGCATAATCGGTGTTGCTATCTCCCTCTGCACCTGCAACAGAGAACGTAGGACCTCGGCGACGTCATCCTGGTGGTCCTGCCTCGCGTTCCTGACGGTCACCGCGCATGGCTGTCGGGGTGTCATGGCGGCTTGCCAGTTGCGTGGTCTGCTAGCCGTGCTAGCTCGTCGTCGGGTTCGGCACCGATAAAAAACAAAGTGCATCCGGGTTAGTGCACGAAACATTTGCGAAGCAACAGTGCCCGGGAGAGTACTCGTGGTTCGCTGCCCTGGTGAGAAGTTTTCCCTACTCCCTGCCCTACTCCTTCTTGCTAACCTCCTCGTAGCATTCATCGGCACGTCACAAGATAAGAAACACTGTACGTGTATACCATACGACGATGAACAACGAGCGGTAACATTTTAATATAATAGGAGATATGTCTGAGGCGGATTTAGCCTCCTCTCACTTGCATAAGCGCATAGATGCTCTCTCGCTCTCCTTAGTAATGTCGGAGCCTACTCATCATGCCCTATATCGCGATCGTCCTGCGCACACTTGTATTAACCTTTTTATAATTAACAATATTTCTTCTCTTCTTTCATATTACAAATCTGTTTCTTTCTTTATCGCTGGTCAGAACCTTATCTGCTTAAATTACAAATTCCCGATTTCATTAAAAGTTAATAAAACAATTGGTTTTCGCTCACTCCGAAATCTTACTCCCAGTCATCTGGTTAGCCGCGTAAATTCACTCTTCGATAAACATTTTTCGGCTCGGCATTTGCCGCATAGTACACTTTGTTACGATTTTTCTGCCTCTCGCGAAATACCTTAATTTTACTCTTACAAACTACATTATCGCTTGATTTGATGAGGTTGCCCCTTTCTACCCGATCTCTCTTTCAAGGCGTCATGCGCGAGCACGACTAATCTTACCGCGTGGCTTGACGCTCGGGCTCACTCACTTACTTTTGACAGGTTTCAGGTGCTGCGTTGGCAGAACTGCAACAAACTCGATTCTACTAAGAATTTCTTCTACTCGCAGCACCTCTCAAGTGTGTCCGACGCCAAGGTTACATGGTGTGAATTTCATAGGATGGACAGACGTCTTTACCCCTTGAGTTTCGCCCTTTAGGAACTTCTCAAGCTCGAACCTAAACAGGCATTACGCCAGCATTGCCGCAGACGCAGTGCCTTTGTCACATGTTATTCTTCAAAGGGTTTCTTTGGTATCGTCTACTGCCCCCGCTGACTAGCTATATTTAGATTCACGGCGTTTTCACAGTATGAAGTCTCTCTGGCCATCGGTATGTCCGCCTCTAAGGCCCAGGGTCCAGTCCGCGTTTCAACTGAAATGCTCAAGTTAGCTGCGCCCACAATTCTACCCCCGATTACTGCACTGTTTTATTTCTCGCTGTTGGATCTTTCCCGATTCTTGGAGATGAGTCTTCCCCTTCTCCATGGCGAAGAAAACTACCATATCGTCGAGGTCTGACATCAGACCAAACGCACTACTGAGTAAAATTTCTAAGGGGCTTAGGCACGTAGCTCTCGCTCAACTCTGCCACCACCTCGAGTCGTCTGATCTCCTTGACTCGCAACAAGCTGGTTTTCGCCGGGGCCCAACAGCCCCTGTTTTAAACGGCCCTGTTGGGAGTACTGGATGATATTCGCTTAGCAATCGACAAGCGGATGATCACAGCACTTGATGTCTTCATTTTTCAAAGCATTTAATGTGCTCGAACGCAGCCCTTGACTGGTTTTACGCCTTTCTTTACGATCAGCTACAAGCAGTCGTGGGCGATGGTGGCACGGTATCCGAATGGATTAAGATCATGGTCTGTACGCGTCCCACAAGGGAGTATTCTTGGACCCCTCCTCTTCGCTGTCTTCATTAACGACCTTTCATCTGCCGCTCTTTTTTTCCGACTGACCTCCAGGAGGGTATCGCGACCTTAACTCTCGAAGCGGAAGCTGTGGCCATCTGGGCTGCCAACGGTCTATCTCTCAACCTTGAGAAGACCAAGGTGATGCTCTTGGGCAGTGAAGCTTGATGTCTCGCCTTAATCTTGACAGCATTCTCAAAGTGACGATTCCTGGTGTTCCAATCGTTTACACCTCCCTTTTTTCGACGCTTGGTGTTTTAATTACCCGCACTCTCAACCGCGCATGCTAGACCAGGCTGCTGCTAATGCAAAAATTTTATTACAGTGACCAATTGTAAGAAAACATTGCATTGTTCCTTTAATAACGCAATTTACTTTAGAAAAACTGGCAGGGTATAGTCCAGTAATTCACTTGGCCTCAAAATGTCGCTGTGGTCTATGATAGAGGATTGTAGACAGCGAAACCAAAAATTGCCTGTGCTTCATGTGAATATGCCCAGTGCACGACGAGTACAGGATATTTTTATTCGTCGATCGTGGAAGAGGGGATTGATCAGCTAATCGATTTTTGTATTATTACTGTTTAATACATTTCTTGGAAACTTAGTTAATTCAAACATATGTTAAATTTATAAATAATTATCAAATAATAGTACATTAAACAACTAGTGAGCGAAGCAGATTATCTGGTCGAAGGGAAAGTTTGTCGCCCGAGTGAAGCGAAAGTAACAATCACACGAGTCGATATAACCTGAGCGTACGTATTGCGTACAATATTTTTTCGTATGCGTGCGCAAAATGAAACTTAGCACCTAGAGTGTGGAAAACGTATTTTTTCAGTAAAAACTAAGTTTCTCACTTTTGGAAAGTGACTAGCTTCATTTCCGCAAATAAATACCTTTTTGGTCGGAAACCTTATTATACACATATTTTTCTAAAACAATATTATTTCGAGAGCATCACATTAAATTTTTATGAAAAAATATTTTAAATTAAAAAAACTACAATTTTTTAGGTAAGAAATAGTTTTTTTCCCTTTATTTGCAGTCACGAATTTTTTTAAGTATTTAAAATCATGAATTTCGAAATTATTGTTATGAATTCAATATTTTATGCAAGCGAACTATGTTCTAATATTTTTTAACTATAAATATCGTTAAATGTGATGGAACAACAATTTAACGTGTTGGGAAACCACTGAACCCCATGTGCTCATCGTGAAATTCTCAAAATATGGGACCACGGAGGGTTAATTCCACATCATGAGCATCGACGTGTTTTAGGTCCACGATGCTCATATACCAACGAAAAATCTCTCCGCCAGACTTACTAAGGAGACACGCAACAAGAACCCCACACGAAAACGCGCAGCAAGGAGCGATTAAAGATTGGAAGTAACAAGTGGAGAAGCTGACACTTCTTCACCCGCGAACGGTGTAAAGCGCAAGCCACAAACGCGAACGTCAAGTCAGGTACTACGAAGCTCAACGCAAAGACTTGTCGTATCAAAGAGGGGACCTCGTTTTGAAGAAAAAATGAGTCCTCTTCTCAGGCGCGCAGGGCATAGCCGTATAAAATCATAGGCAGATTAGGGGTGAACACCTATGAGCTACTTAGCGTCGAGGGAATCAGAGAAAAACCTGTGTGCGTAGAAACCGTGCCCGGCACCGCAGACGTGGCACGCCATGCTTTGCGCCGCCAGTACACACTGAAGCAAACTCGCGTCAACAGATTTTTAGCGACGCCAGCGGCAGAAGAAGACGCCCGCAAGCTGGAAGCTAGATGCTAAACCGTGTCAAGAACGCTGATGCTACATGTGCGGTGAGTCCGGAGTTTGGTACAGCCGGCCATGTCCCAAGAGGAACGAGCACTGGAGGTGTAAGTGAGCTTCAGCAAGCTGAAATATTTGTTACTGTTCCTTTATTTTATAACTTTTCTTCACCCAACTCTTACCCGGGACCCTAAATAAATGATAGGCCTCGTAATTTGACGAGTAATTTATTTCACCTCCCAGCGTAGAAATATATGCCTCTTTTGTGACCTATCTTCGCGAGGAGACTGCAGAGCTATCAAACCAGGGTATTCGGCGTCTGGCGGAAGGGTGAGTGAGACTTTCCAATCTTGAACGTCACGAGCTTTGCCAAGCGTAAACATGCAACATGAATGAGTGAGTTAGCGGGAAGGAAGACAAAACCGATATACATCGATGAATTTATCGTTCCTTTAATTTTTAAACAATGGTGAAGAATTTATCGATGATCATGGAACAGAATTTTGGCCAACATTTTTATTTTGCGACGTTTCGAGGGTTTAGATACATATACCCTCCCCTTCAGGCTGAACTATTATTAATAAAAATAAACAAAAGACTCACTTCGATACTCTGTAGAAAAAAACTTTCAAAAACAAACATACCTTGAGACTTACGAACTGATATACGTAAATAGAAATAAAATTTCAATAGTCAAATTTTTATGCATATGACTAGTCAAAGCGGGTATAACTTAAAACAAAGATCGGAAATAATTAACACTTGACTCGATAAATTTATTGGAAAAAATAAAAAATAAAAGTGTTAATAACACGCAAAATCACTCACTTTTTCTTAACTTCCGCTCTATTCGCTCATTGTTTGTCAAAAAATTATATTTTAAAATTAATCGAACAATGTATCAATGTCGTCACTTAATAATAACAATATAATCGAATTCTGAAAGAGGCGAGTTTTCCAATATCATGAAGAAAATAAGTAAGAGGAAACGTGAACTTATTATAATATAATTGGAAAAAGAAAAAGAAAGGGAAAACTTAGCAACCACGAGAGGAAAACGGATTCCACATCAAGCGCTTGCTTATTAGTGAACTATGCGAGGCAAAGTGGTAGCATATAGCACAATACGCAAGACACAGCAGCACGCGAAAGCCACCTCCTCAGCGCACATAGTCGCCTGGTATGCGGGCCGAAGTCAGTCGAAGTATCTACACCGTCGAAACGTTGCTATATAAAAATTTTTGTCAAAATTGTGTTCTATGATGATCAATAAATTCTTCACCATTGAAAACCAAACCGAATCGTTCTCTAATATACGGCTCAATCCTACGAGTTAATGATTAAGCTCATAAGGACGCGAGTAATTTTCAACCTCAGTCTTTTCTTCCGCCGCGCCCAGAGGCATAGCAATCTTCGCTAGAGAGACCCTCGATGATGGATGTAAGAGAGGAATCGAGAGCAAGGACGGTACACCTACCTGTTCCAGCTTCAACAGCGCACTGTTCGGCCAACGCGTGCGCCAAATGGTGCATCGTCCGACGAGGCACCTCGCGTTATTTACTGCGATACGGCGATGGTCAATGGGTTATCGCAGCAGCGTGTGAGTGTCTTTCCAACAGTGATGGGCCGCCTTCTGTCGCTGATGATTATAAAGATTTATTTTTTATTTTTTTGCTGCTATCGCTCGACCTCTTCGTGATCGGCATCACATATTATTTTTTGTATATTTTTTCTTTGAAGTGAGCCTCAATCGCACCTTTTTTTCTTTTGACGACTAAAAGCCTTTTTTCAAATAAATGCCGCTTCCGCGAGCGCACAAGATAAGTAGCGGTGCTTGTTTTAATTGCTAATTTGTAATTGCTAAGCATAATTCGTAAGTGATGTTTTTTCTGAGATTATCCTCCCCTCGATTATTAGAAACCAAGGCACTGCGCAGGGTATTTCAAGTTAGCGACGGCATTGTACGGGATCGACATAATAAGAGCAGAACGCGGCTTGCGAAACGCGATCCGTACTGACCATCAATCGGCTGGAGCCGATGCACACGACTGTTACTGCCTCGGATTTGTAACACGATCATGCTGCTTGTAAGATATACAGTTGCAATGCTGGGTACATGTTAACAGAAAGTGTTACAAAACTTAAACCTTTAACGTCAAAACAGCCACTTTTTGGAATGCTAAGTTTGATAGCATATTTAAATAAGAAACCGATTGAATTAAATGATGAAATTTCGTAGTCTAAAATTTTGAAATTTTCCGATTTTTCATGAGAATTTTCCGTTTTAAGTAAAAAAAAACTCGTTTTTTTCGACGTCATTTTTATTTTAATCGAATTTTTCGACGCGAATCGATAAGTCAATCTAGTTAAATTGTTTCAAAATTTTGGTTTTTTGTCTAAGCTTTCATATTATACCCATAGGTTTTGAAAATTAAACATGAAAATGTCCAAAATGGCGACTCAATCCCGGAAAATTCGTCAAAAAGTTCAGGAATTTTTTACACAATAATGATGGACTTTAGGAAAAAAGTTTACTTAGCAAAAAGCTGTTAGAATTGATCAAAGAATACAATAGCATTTTTTCAGAAATTTTTGACAATTTTAAAAATTTTTGAAAATTTTCGATATTTGCTTGAAGAAGGAGGTTAGTTGACCAGTAGTCTCTTTGACTTGTTCGACTATTGAAAGATGTAAATATATTGGTATTATTAAATAAGTTTTCCGGGGTTGAGTCGCCATTTTGGACATTTTCATGTTTAATTTCCAAAACCTATGGGTATAATTTGAAAGCTTAGACAAAAAAAACAAAATTTTGAAACAATTCAACTAGATTGACTTATCGATTCGAGTCGAAAAATTCGATTAAAATAAAAATGTCGTCAAAAAAACGAGTTTTTTTTTACTTAAAACGGAAAATTCTCATGGAAAATCGGAAAATTTCAAAATTTTTGGAGTACGAAATTTCATCATTTAATTCAATCGGTTTCTTATTTAACCCATTTCTTCCCAATCGACCATTTTATAGTCGATTTTTATAATGTATTTCTGATTTTTAATGAAATACAAACGGCCGTTTTGAAATTTTCCAATGGAATTTTCAAAATTCTGACTTCAGAATCGTAAAGAGCGGACAATTTTACTTCGGAAAAGTACTATTGGTTATTACTATCTTTTTTTTTCGACAATTTTTTAGGTAAAAAACCAATCGACTATAAAATGGTCGATTGGGAAGAAATGGGTTAAATATGCTATCAAACTTAGCATTCCAAAAAGTGACTGTTTTGACGTTAAAGGGATATACAGAACTCACAAGGGGAGTCCGGGAAACCGATTTTGATGAAAGTTTACATAGACATTCTTTGATTGAAATATGAGATACGTGTCTCAAAATTTAGACAAATAGGCTCTGGGCCCGAGTTAATGCATATTTTATCAAAATATATGAGAAATCATGGTTGTATTAAAACCTTTCCCTGTAAAAGTACCCTGTACCGGAGTGTTCTGGAATAGAGTATCCAGTAAGGCGCATGTTGTTACCAGGCCAAGTCTAGAACGGTCAGCCGGCGTATTACAACAGTTATGGTTAAAAAAGAGAAAAATAAAAATATTTTTCATGAATTATTGAGTTATATAAGCTTTTTTGACATTGTAATGCATTAATGCAATATCTATTTTATCATTTTTCTGCATATATTGAGGTTTGAATTCATTTTTCGTATGTATTTCTAGAACTGCTGTAACAAAAAAGACCAAATTTTTTGACATTCCTAGAAGGAATCGACTTTTCGATATGTATTAGTAAACTTCTTAGGAATCTTTTTTTTTAGGTCAGAATTCACTTTTCGCATTTATATAGGAATCTGATCATGCTAGAACTTAACTTCTAAATTAGTTACCTTCCGATAGACATACTTGATATAATTGTATGTTTTTGAGGTTAGGTTACTTTTTCTTCTCTTATATCAGGAGAACTGCTCTATCAAAAAAGGCCAAATTTTACAGTTTCTCTATCGGTAGATAACGAAAAGTCAATTCTCCTTTAGGAAACCTTAAAATGTCCATTTCGCTCGAGCTTTAACCGATTCCGAAATGATTAAGAAAAGCGAATTCTAAGCTCAAAAAATGAGAAATAGTTTACTTATAAATATCGAAAAATTGATTCCTCCTAGAAGTACGAAAAACTTGAATGGTTCTACTATTGCAGTTTTTGAGATAAAACCGAACAAGGAAACCTAACCTCATAAAATACAGTTGTAGCAAGTATACCTATCAGAAGTTAACGAAAAGACAATCATCTTTTAGGAAACGAAGAATTTTTATCCGTTACGCTGTTGCTTCATCAGATTCCGATATAAATGCGAAAAGCGAATTCCAACCTAGAAAAAAAGAGATGTTTAAAAGGTATATTATAAATATCGTAAAGTCGACTCCTCTTAGGAGTGCCAAAAAATTTGGTTCATTTTTCTGACGTAGTTCTCGAGACAGCGAAAAATGAGTTCCACTTCAAAATATGCAGAAAATGATAACATAGGTATTGCATTAATGCTGCACTATACCGAAAAAAGTTAGGCAACTAAATACATCATAAATTTTTTTTTTCAATTATAAAAGAACAACAATTTATTCTATATTTTAAAACGCGTTATCTTGCGTTTAATGAAAAACGTTATGCATAACTGTGGATAACACTCCGACTATTCGTGCTAGACTTTGTCCGGTAACTGTTACCGGACAAGCAAAGTGCGCTTTACTGGATACTTCATTCTGGAGCACTCCGATTCAGGGTATAATACTGGAGTTTCCGGTAACATCAACTTTGTTTTTCTCTCATTGTAATAAAATCATGAATGTACAATTTTAATTATATGGTTGAATTATGCTAAATAAAATATGGTTTTCATAAATCGTTAGAAGTTTTCTTGACTATAAACTTTTAAAGAATAACGGCGCGAGGAGAGAGACGACACAGCGACAATCTCTCGCACGGCAGAATGCTTTTTAAACGTGTTCTTCGCCGCACCAAAGCGTCAGACGGAGCTGATTCCCATGCACCGCATACCTACGCACTTGCTGATGCGCCTGTGCATTATGTAACATTCACTTTGCAATGTTCCCTCAATGTAATTTTCAACTTTCTGCTTATACCAATGTTGCTATAATATAACCGAACTCTTCTTCTACTCTACAAATTTCAGCTCTTAATGTTAAAAATTAAAACTCCAGTGAATTCTTTTTTGAAAAAAAAAAAAAAAAAATAGCATCTATTAAAAATGTATGAGCGGCTTGTATACTATAGAAACTGCAAGAATTTTTGCAGTTTTAAAAACTCACAATATATACCTTTTTTGACGTTATTTTTGAAGTGTTTAAATTTAATAATTCACTTATCTCCAAATAATGCACGATAATACAAATCTACACATATCTTTCGAGTTCTCTAAAGTTGCTCAAAAACAAAACGAAAACACAAAACTCAATTTTAAGAGCACTATATTTAAAAATATGGTTAGCAAACATGTTAATAAAATTCAGTGTAATTTCTGATGCTCTAAAGACATCTCCAAAGTGATAATAAAGTCTTTTATTAGGATATCTACATTAGGCTGTAACATATATAAGCTTCCTTGAATGTATTGTAACGGCAGAGCGCGTTTGAATTCCGCGCGCGACCGGAACGGCGTGTATGAATAGGCACGCGCGAGAGAGAAAGAACGAAGAAGAAGATCAAGCGGAAGCGGCCATACTGTCTTCTTCTCTCGAGCCGAACGCCGCGTGCTCTGCGGTCGCTTCCACGTGGCGGAATTATAGAGTGCACGAGTGTGAATTATGTGTGCAGTGGTGGAGGCACGAAGGCCCCCACCACCTCCTCCGACCAAGCCACACAGGAGCGGAGCCGGCAGTGGGAGAGCCTGAGGGAAAGGCGGGCAGCTGCAGGAACCCGGCGTCGACACGCGAGCCACGCGAGCGAGAGAACGAGAGAGGGAAAAAGCCTCTCGAACCCCGAAACTCGACGGCGCGAAAAGTAAGTGCGCTTTATTTTCCACGCGACGATTATCCCGTCGTGAAAGCCAGTGCGGACGCGCACTGGCCGACGGTGACGCGATTGACACAGGTTGCTCGTCGAAGAGTAACCTGTCCGTGAAAAGCGGCGCCGGAGCTTGTGAGTCACTAGTCGAACCTCGTGGCAGTTCCGTGGAATTGCACGCGAACTCGGCCCGTTCTTCGTGATATACTTTATATTTATTGAGTATTATTATTGAATAGATTCTCCATACGATTTGGAGTTGTATTAGAGTCACTTTTTATCGAATATATTTGTTTATTTTATATTGTTTAACTGAGTGAGTGTCATTTCTCGACCTCACTTATATTCCTTTTTCCTCGCGCGTACGAATACCGCCCTTGCCAATCGTGGCGAGCTAGCCGGCATTTGAGGCTGGAAAAACCGTTCGTGTTCACGCTTTCGCTATCCCTTTTCAGGTTTAGAGGACACACAAGGGAGACAGCGAGGGCGCCTATCTCTCATATAAGAAAAGCCGAAAGGAAAACCTCTCGGCGTTGTTAGCAGGGTCCGGCATTGTACGGAGGTGCGATTGCACCAGCGGCTAACGCCCGCCCGGACCTCCTGCCGCAACGAGGGAACCCAGCTGCTGAGCAGCAGCAGCACGCCATCCCGCCAGGGCAAGTTGCCCTGGCTATTGTGTTATTTTATCTCTCAGATCACAAGAATAATTTTTTTATATTGAGTCAAAATTTCTCAAGTGGGCCACTAAAAATCGACTATTCAAATTTCATATATGTAATGGTGGATTCTTAAAGATTTGTATGCGTAGATTAACGTCCTAAAAT
>UELU01081364.1:0-10611 GCA_900490025.1 Megastigmus dorsalis
TAATTATATAATAGGCTCGTCAACTTTCTCTTTAAACTTTTTTTTATTTGATTTGACAATTCGTTTTAATGTTTTCTCGTTTCTCTTTTTTAAATTATATTTTTTAGTAAGTTTCTTTTTTTTATCTTTTAAAACTAATGTATTACTTTCTTTAGAAGAAGAAAATTTCTTTAAATGCAGTGTGTTTGGTGTGATAGGTATAAAAGCATGGTATTGAAGTGTACCTTTTACTGTTATTGCTTTTTCAAATCTTTCTTTTAAGACGTCAACGGCAGTTTTATAACTTTCTTTGCAACTGAAAAAGATTTCGGTCTCTTTGCAAAAATTCTTTGCCCATAAATATAAATCATTAGCATTCAAAATATGATTTCCTGAAGAACGTTGCAAGCTAGCTAATCGAGCATATCTTTTAATATTTGCACCAATTCCATCACATCCTCCCTTACCATGAGTTGTAGCTTGAAAATGCCACTCTGCAGAAATACCGAAACCTTTTTCATGGGCTGTAAGATTTGCAAAATTACTTTTATTTTTGAAATGTTGGCTTGCCCCATCTGTAACATAGTAAATTTTTTTTGGATTTTCAAAATTGGTTTTCAAATAATTGCAAATAATTTTTTGATATTCATGAACAGCAACAGTATCGTGATTTAAATTGTCTGATATAATTGCCACGCTCTTATGTTTCAGTTCTGAATCCTTTTTATAATAAATAACGGCAGTACAAATAGTTGCTTGATCGTTGTTCCAGTGAAACGATTGAGCAGCATTTTGAACAACGAAAGAGTAATTTTCTGCAAAATCTAAGCATACTACGAATTCATCTTTTTACAAATTATATATCTCGAAAAAAACGAAAAAGTCCCTTTTTTTTATTTATTATTTAAATGTAAAAAAAACCTCATCTTTCGATTGAACACACTTAAAAAAAGATAAAATTGGTCCATCTTTGAGAAAAATGAAGAAAAAGTTTTCTTTTTGAATTTTCACCGTGAAAATGGGAAAATTCCGGAAAATGAAATGCACCATTGGAAAGCTCGTCTCAAAATCTACAAAAACCATGCCTGATAAAATTTTTTCACATACATTTACCTTCTTTTTACGCAAGTTTAAAAGTACCTTATTTCGCGCTTATTTTGGGCCGCTGGACATTTCACGTGTAATGTCTCATATAGATATACAAGTACCTGCAAAGATGGAGGCACAGTGGCGCCCTCAATGGCAAGTTATTTTTATAGAATTACAATACAAAATATATGTAAAAGTACGTGCAAAACTTCCTAATGCTATATTAGTATAGGAAACCTGTACGATTTTATAGATATATAGTTTAACAACAATTTATCGAGTGGTTCAGACGCTATATATAGATATACAAATACATACATATTTCTTCCCGATACAAGTCTATTCCATGTATGTCAAGATATTACAAGTAGAAACTAATACTACAAAATATAGGTAACATATAGAGAATAATATATATAGATATATAAATTAAATATTGGAAGATGCCGAAAAAAATTGTATATATTAATATAATATAATCATATTATATTCTCTCTAGGTGTATATATCGATAATTATGCCCGGTTGAAAATATCCGTATGGATTTCATATGGATTTCATATGGATTTCCTACTGATTTCCGTACGGAATCCATACGGAATCCATACGGAATCCACATAGTATTCTGTCTAAAATTACAGCATGGATTCCATGTGGAATTTGCACGGATTCTGTGTGGAATCTACACGGATTCTATGTGGAATCCACACGGATTCCATGTGAAATCCATCCTCATTCCATGCGAAATTTGCATGAATTCCATGTGGAATCAATACGAATTCTGCCTACAAATCCACGCAAAATATGGTAATGTTTAAAAGTACACCCTAGACCCTAGACATAAAATCCATACTGATTCGATGTTAAATCCATACGAAATCCATGTGGAATCTACACTTATACTTAACCTATACTTAATAGAATCGCATTTTGTATTATATTATATATCGCATAACGCTTCACAAATTAATCGCAATTAAATTAAACGCTTAAAAAAATTTTCCCCGACTGGGATTCGAACCGGCGTCCTCGGGGTACCACACATGTACCTTAACCACTCCGTTAATATCGCACGCATTTATAATTTCGATTTTGTCCCTAAAGTATATATGAGGCGTTTCACGTCAACTCTCCAAGCGCGGCGCGGGAGCGTTTAATCGTGCTGTTTTCAGCTCATGTTTAAAGGGCTAAAATGCACCTAGAAATTATCATAACGAAGTGATTTCGATGTATTTTTTTCTCAGCTTTCCGATGGTCTTATCAGATTTGTAAAATTTGCTTAATTTGACCTTGAAAAAATATAAAATGTGTCTATATCTCAAAAAATGCAATTTTAATATTTTTTTTGACTTGCTAGATCGAAAGAGGAGGAATTTTTACGTCGGTGTAGCTATTTTCTGGAAAGGAGTTTTTTGATTTTATTGAGATATCATTCAACAAACAAGGCGCTCGACCAGTCGCAGCGCGCTGGGCGTGCTACTGCTGCAGACCTTAACTCTTAACTGCTCGACTAACCGTCATTACAATTTATAATCCTAAGCTTTTAAAGCTTATTCAAGTCTTTATAACAATTTTTGACTTTTTTAATTTAGAAAATAAATCGTACTCGGATGCCAAAGATGTTTTTTTAAGTTTCATAGTCTTGCGATCTATTAGAATAAAAGCGTGATATTTTCAAGTACCTGAGATGAACTTGGCCTTATCGATTCGAACTTTAAATTTCTTTGAATTTTTTTCATAAGCTTCTTTACTACTAAAGAAAGTTTTCGTTTCTTTGCAATACTTTTGTGCCCAATTATATAGATCGTAAGCTGTAAGTATTTTGTTAGTTCCTGTAAGCTGCAAGGTAGCTCTACGGGCTCCTCTTTTCAAATTTGCACCTATACCATCGTATCCACTTTTGTCGTGTGCAGTGGCAATAAATGCCATTCAGCTTTAATTTGAAAATCTTTTTCATAAAAAAGAAGATTGTGAAAATTACTCTTATTTTTAAAATGTTGTGCTGATCCGTCAGTCACATAATAAATTTTTTTAAGTTTATGATGACTTTTAAGATAATTTATAATGATTTTCTGATATTCATACAAATTCAGAAAACAAGATTCTGATACGAATTTAATGGAAAAATTAGGTTGTACAGAATGGGAAGCAAGACAAATTCTAAAGGCAGATACAGATAAAAGTATTTTAACTGTACCATTGAAAAATAAAGGAAAAGAGCTTCCTAATGAAACTAAAAATTTGGTAAATAAACTTTAATGAACGTGACGACATCAGTAAATTATTGTCTGGAATGAAAGTGAAGTGGCACACATAATGTATGCGTATGCGTGCATCATGAAAATGTGAAACTTATGCTAGACGCTCTTAATTTGAAACACTTAACAAAAAATACTGATGCGCCCTTAGAAGATTATCACGACTGTATAAGAAAAATTGTATGTACTCAACCATCCGATAAATGTTTCTTAGGTGATTGTTTAGATTGCAAGAGTAATTTTTCAAACCTTGAAAAACTTATAACGAATGCTTTGAAAAATCATGGCATTCATGAAATTAAATTTGAATCATGGAAGCAAACCGATCGCTGCTTAATTACTTCTGAAACATTAAAAGTTTTTAAATTTCTCGAAATATTTAAAGATAGATTAGTAAAATTAAAAACCCACGATTTTTCTGCTAAGCAACAAGCGATTTTTGTTCAAAATTTGAAAGAAAATCTTGAAGAGGCAGAGGTAGTAATTTGTTTTGATTTTGCCGAAAATCACGCTTTTGTTATTCAAAATGCAACTCAATCATTCCATTGGAATAATAATCAAGCAACTATATTTACAGTTACGGTGTATTATAAAATAAAGGATGAACTTAAACACAAAAGCATTGCTATTATTTCAGATAATCTTAATCATGATACTGTTTCGGTATATGAATATCAGAAAATCATTATAAATTATGTTAAAAGTCATCATAAACTTAAAAAAATTTATTATGTGACTGACGGAGCAGCACAGCATTTTAAGAATAATAGTAATTTTCATAAAAAAGATTTTCAAATTAAAGCTGAATGGCATTTTTTTGCTACTGCACACGGCAAAAGTAGATGCGATGGTATAGGTGCAAATTTGAAAAGAGAAGCCCGTAGAGCTAGCTAGGTGTAGAATTTGACCGTATTCGAAATCTAGGTGTATAAGGTCGCCGATGATGGAGTCTAAGTAGTGGGCTGCGTAGGTTTTTGTGACTAGGTGTGAAATTTGATCATCTCGATGTTTAGGTGTACAGGGTCGCCGATAATTATGTCCAGGTAATGTGCTCCATAGCTTTTCATATCAAGGTGTGGAAATCAGACGTACTCGATGACTAGGTGTATAGGGTCACCGATGATGGAGTCTAAATAGTGCGCTCCGTAGTTTTTCGTGTCTAGGTGTGGAAATCAGACGTACTCGATGTCTAGGTGTATAAGGTCGACGATGATGGAGTCTAACTAGTGCGCTCCGTAGCTTTTCGTGCCTAGGTGTAGAGTTTGACCGTATTCGATGTCTAGGTGTATAAGGTCGCCGATGATGGAGTCTAAGTAGTGCGTTCCATAGCATTTCGTGTCAAGGTGTGCAAATCGGACGTACTCGATGTCTAGGTGTATAGGGTCACCGATGATGGAGTCAAAATAGCGCGCTCCGTAGCTTTTTATGTCTAGGGATAGGATTCGGTAGTACTCGATGTGTAGGTGCACAGAAAACCCCGTAATGGTGTCCTCGTAGACATGTACAACTCTATATATGGGAGAGTCCAAATGGGAGCGAAAAAATGAAAAGACATAGATCGATAGACTTTTTCTCGCTCTCTCTGGTGGTTTAACTATTTTTCCTCTATAATGGTTCTTTAAGGTAAAAAAATTGAGTCGCATATTTAAATCAATTTTTCTAAAAAAATGTATTTTTTTTTAAATAACTTTTTTTATTCTAAAATACAACTCTTAAGCTACAAAGACCTGAAATTTCAGGATGGAGAATCCAAGTGTTCCTGAGTTATGATATATTAAGTACGACGCCGCGAGGTCGTATGCTCGCTCTCCGTGCTATCCGCGAGGACGAGCCATGATCTACATACCTCTGCGCTACGCCTGGGCTTATGTTTATATAAATATTATACTATTAAACTATTAAAATTAGTTATTATATAACTAAATTAATTTTGGTTGTAACAAATCATTAACATTTTTAGATTTTTTTATAATTTTCATATTACTTGATAAGCCAGATCGAATAGGTCGTTTTACATTCTTTTCTTTCTTCTCAATCTTAATCGCAGTTTTTTTCGTTTGCTTAATCGGTGGATATAATTCGAAACTTTTCGATGCTGAAAACGTTTTTATTTCTAATCTTTTGGTATCCGCTAATAATTTAGCACAATGATTCAATTGTGTTCCTGGTATTGTTTTTGCCGATTCTAATCGTTGTTTTAATTTTTCAAAGGTTAATGAATATTCATTTTTTGATGCGAAAAAACAAACAATATTTTTAAAGTAATTTCTTGCCCAATTGTAAAGATCTTGGGATGTTAAAATGTAATTATCATTGACTTTACGCAAACTGGCACGTCTGGTGTTAGTTTTGACAGAAGCACCGATGCCATCACATGCATTGTTTCCGTGCTCGGTGTCGTGAAAGTGTCATTCTGCTTCGACAGAAAAGTCTTCATAATGATGAAGGAGATTCTGAAAGTTGTATTTATTTTTAAAACGCTGCGCTGCTCCATCAGTAAAATACATAACTTTTTTGACACAATTGTAAGAATTTTTGAGATAATTTATAATATTTTGGATACAATTAACTGCTACCGCATTGTGAGTTAAATTATCTGAAAAAACTACTATGCTTTTATGCTGAATTTTTGAATCCTGTCCTCTATAATAAAAAATAGCTGTTGCTGAACTGCATTGGTTATTGTTGTAGTGAAATAATTGACCTGCATCTGGGGCAATAAAAGCATAGTTTTCTGAGAAGTCTAAAGAAATTAAGAATTCTCCTGTGAATAAAGATTCTCTAAGGGTTTGAAAATGAGTAGATTGTTGTTTAGAAATAAAAGAATGAGTCTTAAATTTATGTAAAAGAGGAAAAAAAAATATTAATAAATGATATACTAGGAACTATTTGTGTCTGTAATTTTGATCTATCGGTAGTCTGCCATATTTGAAATTTTATTTTATTAATATCAAAGCTTTCAAGAAATAGTTGTAAATCCTTTTTTAATGACTCTATACCAGGACAATTCTGACATTCATTTAAATAACACTCTGAAGTAGGATTTTTACAAACTATTTCTGCTATACAGTCTTTGTAAGTACTCATTTTGTCAAAAGAAATTCCAGAATTTTTCAAACTTGCTAATAGAAGTTTAATATTTTGATGGTAAACACAAACACATACAGAATGTATACCACTAGCCCCAGCTAAAACGCAATATTGAGGACGTTATTCAGCAAATTTACTAAACCCAATTTTTAATGAAGGATGCACTTCTTTGAATTTCAAGTATAATTCTCGGAGATTGTACAAAATAAGTCTTTTTTAAATATAGCTCTTTGATCCATCGTCATTTTTTATGCACTTGTTGTTTTTATAACCGGGCATAATTCTACTATTGTCATCATTTTCATAAAAAAGTTTCACTGTATTCAAAGTTTCATTTGATAACTGTATATTTCCTCTTTTTTCTGATGACTGGGATATTCTAATTTGATAATTTACATTTTTCAACTATCCAACGAGATGTGTTCGAAAATTCAGCAACTTTACGAGAACTCCAATTTTTAAGAAGTAATTGAAGAAGTGAAAACATTTTCTTTATTTGTTACTTTCTGATCATTAAACTTTTGTCGTAAGTTACTAACAATTTCATAATATTCTTCTTTCGATAATTCATTTTCTACCTTGGATTGTGCATGACATATTATCCTGCAAGTGTCACAAATTTTATCTATATCCTTTAACAATGAAAACCGAAGTTTCACTTCTTCTGAAACGAATCTCAGCCTAGGTGAATGTTTTTCTTCGTTAAACGGATTACAACACTGTTTGAAACCAAACATTTTATAATAAATGTTTTTAATAAGTTCTCATAAAGAGAATATTTTATCTCTAAATTGTTGGACCTTATAAAACCTTGGCGATCAAATTTGGATAAAGATATTTTTGTTAAGGTCTAAATCCCTCTAGTGGCGAAAAAAATAATAAAAATTAAACAGTCAGTTACACAATGAAAAATCGGGCATCTGAGCGCAGTATGAAGAGCGCGCGTACGGTCTCGCGGCGTCGTACTTAATATATCATAACTCAGGAACACTTGGATTTCTCCATCCTGAAATTTCAGGCCTTTGTAGCTTAAGAGTTGTACTTTAGAATAAAAAAAGTTATTTCGAAAAAAAAATACATTTTTTCAGAAAAATTGATTTAAATATTCGCATTTAGTATAGATACAAATTTGTACTTAAGGCATTGTATGTCTCTATAAAAGTCGTGATATCTAATAAAAACTTACTTTTAAAAAGGTAAAATCTTGGCAAGTATGAGTGTCTTTTTCCCACCCGCTTCAGTTTATTTTTATAAAATGCATTTAGATCCTCCTCATAGACCCTCGTCTATGGTCCACTCGTAGTCTCGAACACCTGTAAACAGATAAGAAGACACATGTAAATATCTGAAATATACAAAATAAGGATTGAAAACATGCTTACCTTCTCAAGAGAAAAGAATACTCTCACCACCTCTGCACACTCAACTTAGAAACACACAGGATGCCGGATACTCGCTGTCATACCTGCAAAATAGATGATAATAGGAAATATCGTATCGAATAAAATAAAGAATTGGACTTATTGGAGTTACCTTCTCAGTTGTCTACATCAGCTGTCATCGAGAAACAGCAGCAGCAGGACACAGATAAGAAGAAATACTCAGCTGTGAGCTGTAAATAGAAATAATATGCATGAAATAATTATCGAAACTTGAATTACGAAAGGAAAATAGATTACCTTTTCACTCGTCCATCGTAGAAGCTGGTAGTAACTGGAAGAAGCCTCTGGAAGCAGAAAGAGAAATCACTAACTACCAGGATTGATTGACAACAGCTGCGCTGCACCTGTAAATACACCAAATAAGCAGAATATTAGCATCAGATTCTCGAAACTCTCTTTTATAATGATTAGATCTCACCTAGAAGAAGGGTCAGCAAGAAGAAACTCTCCAACGTCGAAGCAGATAAGCAGAGTAAACACTGGAAAGATGACACCTAACCTCGAAATCGGGATCTGCTCGTATCTCGCAGACGGTTGGCTGCATCGTCTCCAAATCTTATGCAGCTCCACTCACTGAATAAACCCTGGAAGAATCAGCACTTCTTCTCGTATACTTCCTTTACACGAAGAGAATCAAAAAGTGCACTCGAAGCCGCATACACTCACAACACCGAGAGAGACAGAAACATCAGAAATAGCAGCGCGTTGCAGCACAGCAGTGGTCGCGAAGATGGGCGACCCTAGACGAAGCGGAACGAAGGAGAGATAAGCGGGCGACGGAGCAGGGGGCAAGCTCGCGGAACGAAACGACTCGCGAGCACTTGATGCTTCCTTCTATCTGTTCGCTCCGGGACGCCGTTAGAATAGGCCACTCGTATCGTTGAAATAAGATATTGTAAATCGTTCGTACTTTCATTGCCACGTGCCCTCAACCATCGCTATCCATCGAAATCTTGAGAGGTTTCAACTTCATTGTACTTCGAATAAGTAAGTTGCACAGATATTGTTGTGCCAACACTTGATTTCAGTGTCGAGAAATCAAGTGTGAGATACACCGCGAAACGTAGTGGAAGAACGCGAGTGAGTGTCGGTCGTATCGCCGCGTCGTGTCGAAACGAATATTCGTATTTTGTCGAAACTAAACTATCGTCGTAATATTTCGAAACTAGATACTCGTGAATAACTCGTAACTTCGACTTTCGGGCTTCACATTTAATTCGCCACCCGGAACAGGGGTCTCGCGACTAGTTTGCCGTAGAACTCAGTATTCGTTCGTGCCGAGAAATAAACTCGGTTGGCACTCAACTATTAAAACTCAAGTCGTTGAGTTTTATTCGTTCTTTGAATAAATATTAATTCAATTATGATTGTTACCATATTAATTGATCAGTGATTTATTTAAACCCTTTCCCATACACTAAGTGAATACTATTAAGCTTGTTTAAGTATTAATTCAGAGTTAGGTAACATAACTGATATACCTAACAGCAGGTAAAGCGTTATAACATATATTATTGCATAATTAAACTAACTTTTTGTAAATTTTTAGCTTTCCTAAAATAGTGTAAGTATTTAAATTTATGGCTTAAGGTTGAAGTGTTTTTTAAGGTATTTGCAAAAACTAATAAATATTTGTTAATTTAACATATCTCATTTCGTTCATTAAAGAGATAATCATTTTCGGCTCTGCCGAAAAAAAGGTGTACCGAAACCCCTAAAAAGTGGGATTTATAACTGATGTGTCTTATATATTTTTGGGCCTTACAATTTTTTTCGGCCCTACATTATTTGGACCCTATAACTTTTCTAGCTTTATGACTTTGTGTCCTACATTTTTTAAGCCTTATATTTTTGGGGCCTTATAACTTTTGGGCCTTACAATTATTGGGTCCTACATTATTTGGACCATCTAACTTTTCTAGTTTTATAATTTTTGTGTCCTACATTTTTTGGTCCTTATAATTATATTTCTAGCCTTATAATTTTTATAAATGTAGATTTGGGCCTTATAATGTTTGGGTATTATAATTTATCGTAAATCATAAAAATAATTATTGTATTTTCAAATAATTCTACAACTGTTTCAACAAACTTTTCAACTTTACAAACAATTTTCAACAAATTCTAGTATTAATTGGATTATGAAAAATACATATGTAAGCAAACAAGAGAGAGAGAGAGAGAGAGAGATAAGTTTATTTGTAATGGTTTACAAAATATACATATGTATATAATATTGATTTTTCTTTAGATTATACATTTTCTTATTTTTTGGTTTTTCGCAGTCATATTTTCAGTCTTTCTATGATATCACAGGTTATTCAGTCTTACATTATTTCAGTTATCGAGTAGTTATAACTTAAACTAATATCACAGAGCGTCTTAATTAAAATACAAATAAACAAATTTAATATAAAAAGCGATCAATATCTATCAGTCTTGTTGGTTAAAAGAATATAAAAAACTTTGCAGCACAATCACATATTCACTCATCATACCACACACTCACTCACGCTAATAAATACACTCACACTTTCTAAAAATAAGTATATGGGACAGAACATAATAAATTAACGTACAGAAAATTTACCAGTTCTGACCCAAGCGTGTAGTGTAAGTCACTAAAGTTAAACGCATAACGAATCGCAGGTGCGGCCCGCGGCAGGGCTAAGAATCAAGATCGAGCAGGTGTTGATAGATCGCCGTCTTAAATCTGCGCAAAGATGGTAGGTTGCGCAGAGAGTCCGGGAGAG
>UELU01081407.1:0-31231 GCA_900490025.1 Megastigmus dorsalis
CAACTATATTTACAGTTACGGTGTATTATAAAATAAAGGATGAACTTAAACAAAAAAGCATAGCTATTATTTCAGATAATCTTAATCATGATACTGTTTCGGTATATGAATATCAGAAAATCATTATAAATTATCTTAAAAGTCATCGTAAACTTAAAAAAATTTATTATGTGACTGATGGAGCAGCACAACATTTTAAAAATAAGAGTAATTTTCACAATCTTCTTTTTCATGAATGACATTTTTTTGCCGCTGCCCACGGCAAAAGTGGATGCGATGGTATAGGTGCAAATTTGAAAAAAGAAGCCCGTAGAGCTAGCTTGCAGCTTACAGGAACTAACAAAATACTTACAGCTTACGATCTATATAATTGGGCACAAAAGTATTGCAAAGAAACGAAAATTTTCTTTAGTAGTAAAGAAGCTTATGAAAAAAATTCAAAGAAACTTAAAGTTCGAATCGACAAGGCCAAGTTCATCCCAGCTACTTTAAAATATCACGCTTTTATTCCAATAGATCGTAAGACTACGAAACTTAAAAAAACATCTTTGGCATCCGAGTACGATTTATTTCCTAAATTAATAAAGTCAAAAATTGTTAAAAAGACTTGAATAAACTTTAAAAGCTTAGGAGTATAAATTGTAATAATAGTTAGTCGAGCAGCTAAGAGTTAAGGTCTGCAGCAGTAGCACGCCCGGCGCGCCGCGACAGGTCGAGCGCCTTGTGTTTGTTGAATGATATCTCGATAAAATCAAAAAAAGCCCTTCCAGAAAATAGCTATATCAACGTAAAATTTCCTCCTCTTTCGATCTAGCAGGTCAAAAAAAATATTAAAAATGCATTTTTTGAGATATAGCACATTTTATATTTTTCAAGGTCAAATTAAGCAAATTTTACAAATCTGATAAGACCATCGGAAAGCTGAGGAAAAAATACATCGAAATCACTTCGTTATGATAATTTCTAGGTGCATTTTAGCCCTTTAAACATGAGCTGAAAACAGCATGATTAAGCGCTCCCGCGCCGTGCTTGGAGAGTTGACGTGAAACGCCTCATATATGTATGAAAAAATCGTAAAGGGCGATTACCGTTGGTTACTCTTCCTAGAAGAGGAACAAAGAAAAGAAAATGAAAATCTTGAAGGCAGTCTTGATGTATAATCTTCCTGAAAGGCAAAAATCAACCGGCTCTCCTTTACTCTCTTCCGACCACATACACATACATAGAAAATATATTTGAGATGGCAAAAATAAATAAGGTCGTAAATGACCTTGACAAAACTCTGGGGGACCCTGGTTATGCTTTTAATTTACCTCTGGTGGGATCGCAGAAGGAATAGTTCGACTTACACACTCTTAACACTCATGCATTTCCACATATAACGCACGCTCTTACTCTAATTATTTCGCTAGATCACAGTCCTCTCTCTCTTGCACACGCAAACGGTTATATACGCACGATATCCTTGCCCGATTGCCCGATTTTCGAATTTTCGCTCAATTTCGAAATCGTCGAAAAACAGGAATGTTGGGAGATTTTGCGGCGATTAATGTATCACCTTGTCCCGCGTTCAATTCTCGCGAAATTTGCGGTTTTACTCGAACACCCACACCCAATTCTCGCGAAAATTTAACTGTAAAATTAACGATCAAATGGAAACTATAATGGCTTCTACTCCACTTCCCCCCGCTCTCTTCCGGCCGACTTCTCTCGGAAAATTTCCCACGCGCGCCCGGAAAATTTCCACTCACTGTTATCCACACAAAAAAAACACAAAATAGGGATTCTCAAAATTTTGCTCGCGACCGCACGTCCCCTAACCGACCACAATTCGGTTACCTGGCTGCCGGCGGTTCTCTCGCAGCAAACTATAATCTTCCCTATTTCCACTCTCAACGGAAGTTTTTGCAGCGACTTCGCGACTAAAATATTCGTCTGAACACGAAATCCGAAACTCTTTCCCTTCGTTCGCGTCCCGATAAATTTTTCGCGACCACTTCGCCAGTGCCCAACTTCCAGCCCACTTCTTCCAACTACCGGCAAACACGTGTTCGTCTCAATTTCGCCGCGTCTATTGGCTTGGCCCCACGTTGGCTAGCGCCATTCGTGACGGTTATTTTTCTCGGGGAAAACGCTGGTGGATCCGACTCGATCCGGGGTGCGATTGCTCTCGAGATCCGCACCAATGATCTTACTTACCCTTCTGGTATTGCCGATTTTTATAGAATAAGGGCGCATGGCAATCCCCCCCCTTCTCCCCGCTAATTGAGCCCCCTCTCCCAGAGAAAATCCGCAAACAGACGCTGACAAAATTTTGGACGAACCCACGTAGTTCCGCTCGGCACTCCTATTATTCCAGCCTCGACCAACAGATATTTCAAGGAAACACACACGGACGGCACAACGACGGCATCCGAGGGGGAAAGGAAAGTATTCGCGGGTTCGAGAACGCAACACTGTAATTTTTAATAAACGGAATATCGCATGTATTTATTTATTAAATAACAACTGCGTTCTTCTCGACCTCTTCCTCGCTCCTCCGGCCTCTTTTTCCTTCCTACTCATCCTGGTACCGAACGCGACCGACGATGTTCGATAATGGCGGCCCGGAATGACGCCGAACGCGCGAGAGAGAGATATAACGGCGCGAGCCTGCCGAACTATTGTTCGCGCACAGGCCGAAATAACCCAACCCACTTACTTTGTTCTTCAACTGGAAAAAAAAAACCCTGGATAATATTTATCCGCCGTCCTGGACCCTCACAGCTCTCCCAGGCAGAATACTCAAAAAAAGAATGGCGCGGCGTCGTCGTCCTCACGTGGCACAACTTCCAAAAAAAGAAAGAAAACTTTCGTTGGCAAAAGAAAAGCGTCTTGCTGCTAAAGCTGCTGTCGGCGAAATTGCTCTGTTTCTTACGACTTCTATCCTCGTGGCCTTTGATTATTGGTCGATACTAATCTAGTTGAGCCTGGTGCTCGCTCGTAGCGTTGGACGCGACAGTTGGCATAATTTTGGTTAGTTTGTAAGAAACAAAGATTAGGTATTGTGTCTTGTTATATATATTACTTGTATGCAAGTCCCATTTCACATTGCTGTCAATGGTTACTCCTAGATATTCGGTGTATTCTACTCTTTCTATTGGTTTACCAAGAATGTTGATGCTCATGTTTTTTGGTGTGCTGCTGCGATTATTGGTCGATACTAATCTAGTTGAGCCTGATGCTCGCTCTCTCCGCGCCGCGCTGTGTAGTGCTGTGCTGTGCTGTGCTGTGCTGTTCTGTTCTCTCACTGGTGAGCCTCATGGTCCTCCTCTCCTCTTCGCTCCCAACCGAGAACATAACCCCAAAAAAAATCCCTTCGTTAGTCCTTTTCTCCTTTCTTTCGTCCGGCTGGTGCACGAGGTCGATGCTAGTCGTCCACGAGGCTTGGCTAGCTTTTCCCCTTTCTTTCCTTGTGACGGATTCACACCGTCACAGATTATTAAAGCAATTTTTAAAATAATCAATCAACTAAAAGAAGTTCTTGGAAGAAGTTTCCACACAAAATTATAAAAACTTTTATAGTTATTTTAGTTAGAACTATTTTTTTTAAATAAATAGATGAAAGTTTATCTACTTTTCACTCACCAACTCATGAACTCACGATTGATCTACGATTAAAATTGTAGTTCTATTAAAAAAAGGTAAATATTTATGCCTATGAGTGTTAACCTCAATCTAGCTGTCAAAGTGTCAAATACATGAAAAATTACATGCATATATACGTATAATACGCATATGAGATACCTAGAAGCAGCCATTGTAATTTATATTTATTTATTTATTTAGTTATTTATTTATTTATTTGTTAACTAGAGAAAAGATATACAAATTTGAAAATACAACTGATATAAACTAAAATACTTAAAATCTAATTACTTATCACTATATTTGAATGTTAAAAAATGCAAAAGTACACCTTATGACTTAGTTACTAGGTAAAATCAGATGTGTATATTTGCATGTGATAGTCAGTTTAATACTCATTTCTTCACCAATATCTAATTAATATAGAACTCGCTTTCGTGTACATTTCCGTTGATGCATTCCTATTTCTCTGGTAGATTTCTTTCTCAAAGTTGTTAAACCATGCTGGACATGTAAGTCCAGCTGCACAAGTAACTCTATAATGAGGAAACATTTCTCGATGTAGAAGAGCAGAATCACATTTACATGCTGATGTAAAAACAATGCCATCTAACACAATGATATCTTTGTATTTTTGGTGTCTTGAAATTGGTTATATCCAATTTGTAAATGTTTATATGCCTCTTATTCGTCTATTGAAATATAATAAAGCTGTATTGTTTCCTAAATAATTGATATCGCTATATGACATTCTATAATTATTAATTGTTTTAATCTTGTTTCCTGCAGGGTTTGGACTAGGTTTAGTTAAAATTTTCTTTATATTATTTTCTGACATCTCGTCAATTTTTGAGAAAACTGTTTCAATTTGTTCATGTTCTATTTTGATGTCGTCTTTGTTGATCTTGATGGTCTAATCTTCTTTTACGTAGTGTGTATGCTTAATACCTTTTAACTTGGTATTAAGACAATACATGCATTTTGTATCTAAAGTTTGCATAGTTGTTAAAATTTTTATTATATTTTCAAGAATCAGTTTTGTTATTTTTATGCATTTTTCACTATTTAATGTGGTTATTTTATCCATATTGTAATTAGTCATTCTTTGGTGAGAGCGAGAATGATAAAGTTGGCATTTATTTTTTGAACATAGATATGTTCTCGCGTCTAATAGCAACTTATCAAGTTTTTCCTTATCCTCATGGACATCTAATGCAGGATAATCAAACTTGATTGTTGCCTTTTTTCCTTGATGTATTAGTAATAAGTCATGGCTGTCCTGCGCTTTACATTTTATACTTGTAAAAATTGAGCAGATTCTATTACAGTCCAGTAAGTTTCTTTTATCTAGATTTTTATTTTTATTTTTGTTGAGTATTTACTGGTTAATATTTTGAGATTATTTGGCAGCCTATTGTAAAGCATTATTGCTTTGATGTAGTTATTTTTTATACTGATGTTTTTATGTCTTCTAGGAATTTGCATACTCTTATGTCTTGTCATTTTTTCTGAAGTTAAGAACTTTTCTTGCAATTCTTTATAATGGTACAATAAGGCTTTATACACAAAAGTTTGTTCAATATTTAATGAATATCTATGTTGAAGTTATTTTTACTGATTATTATTTTTAGTAGTCAATTTCTAAGTTTTGTAGGAATCTAATTCTGCCTTTATATGCGCCTCCCCAGGTGATAATAACGTAGGATATTACGCTATGGAAGAACGCATGATAAAGCATGAATAGTGTCTATGTTGTGTTATGTCTAGGGAGCGTAACGAAGAAGAAAAGTGAACGTACCTGACTATACCGTCAGTGACGATAATTCGGCTTGTAGTATACTGTAATCTTGAATTTCCCCAGTTCGCGTCTATAGAATATAGCGCACGGTTGGGCGGCAATAATTTAAATAGAGAGAATTTACAGAATTCGTATTATTAATTGGTAATGCGCGGTGCGCATTATTTACCTTGAGATAACGAGTGAAACTCGAGTTACAGAGATCTCTATTGCAGGATACCCTTCTCAGTCCAGAGGTGTGGCGTGCAGAATGCGGAGTCCGAACAATCAAGGTAGGAAAAGGGCTTTGTCGAATTGCAAAAGTGAAGTTGCAGTTTAAAAGTTATTTATCTACCTTTATTTATTACTTAATAAATTAATTTTACAATCTGTTTTACAATTATTTTGAGTGCACGAAAAATAGGTAATTGTTTGATATAAGTTTAAATATAAACTGAGTAAAAGCACGTTTTACAATAATTATGACGGGTGGCGCGAACGTGCTTACGGTACAAGTGTTTGTGAATTAATCGAGAGCGATCGTCGAATTTGTCGCCTTTTTATACTAGTTTTGAGGTGGGAGAGAAGTATAAGAAAAATGTCGATATAGGTCAAGAAGTGGTGAATAGTTCTCTATCTCAATATATATCGCTTTTCGGTGCACGGTGGTACGTACGGGAGAAACGAAAATATAGTGCTCGTATTTGTTAGCTGATTGAGGGCCTTCGTAGTGTCTTATGGCATCAAATGATTCGAGTCATGCCGAGCTTGGATATGCGTGTGTCAATGCGCGTGGTTTGATGAAAATAAGGCATCTGCTTATCTTGCCCTGGTCCTAATCGGTGAGTTTCTGTTATATTGTCAAGTCCTTGTTTTTCTATATTTAGGCCTACTCAGCTGTGGGTTAGTGGGCAACGATGTGCTTGTTGTAGTTGTGGTTGTAATCGTAGCCAATACTGTCGGTAACGCCGTCGGTATATTCCAGATTACAGTTGACTTATTTCGATGTATTGGTGCTCACAGCGCTCGGCACGCCAGTTGGTAACCCTGATCTGCCCTGATGGTAACTCCTTGTCTTGAGTTATACTTGCATCTGCGCTCGTAGCGTTGGACGCGACAGTTGGCATAATTTTGGTTAGTCTGTAAGAAACAAAGATTAGGTATTTTGTCTTGTTATATATATTACTTGTATGCAAGTCCCATTTCACATTGCTGTCAATGGTTACTCCTAGATATTCAGTGTATTCTACTCTTTCTGTATGTTTACCAAGAATGTTGATGCTCATGTTTTTTAGTGTGCTGCTGCAATAGTTTCCAAATTCTATGTACACTGTCTATTCCGTGTTCAATGAAAGTCTGTTAAGTGCTAACCAAATTGCAATAATACTTAAAAAATTGTTCATTTTATTCTCAATTTCTTCCCAGTTTTTTCCAGTAACAATAATTGCGGTATTATCAACGTATGATAGGATTGCTTCTTCGGTTATTTCTTGTAACATGTAATTAATGTAGATTATTATAAATAGTGGGCCTAAAATTCTACCTTGTGGTACCCCTGTTTTAACTGTTTTAAATTGACTAGTTTTACCATTGACTGTGACTCTTTGTTTTCTGTTGCTTAGATAATTTTAATGAGGTTATAGGCTTTCCCTCTAATATCATACTTATACAGTTTGTCTAGTAATATTTGGTGGTCAACAGTATCGAAAGCCATTGCTAGATCTAGGAATGTAATTGCTACGGGTTCATTTTTATCTAATTTATTAAAAATCGAATTTGTTATTTGGTTAAGTGTATCTTAGATGCTTAAATTTTTTCTAAATCCAAACTGCTTATTAGAAATAAGCTTATTTTTGTTGAAGAAATCGATCAGTCTGTTGTGCATTACTTTTTCGAAAGTTTTTACTAAGTTAGAAATTAAATAGATCGGTCTGTAATTCGTCGGCTGAGGGTTAGAAGGGGACGTTTTAACTATGTCCCCGAAACGGTGCCGTTTCAGCTTTGATCCCAAAACGATGTCATTTCAGCTTTGATCTCTAAACGGTGCCGTTTCAACTTTGTTCTCTAAACGGTGCCGTTTCAACTTAGTTCTCTAAACAGTGCCGTTTCACTCGTGATTTCCAGTAAGTACCGTTTCAGATCCGCGTTGCAATAAGTGCAGTATTGCCTACACAAAATAATCTTTAGTTTGATAATACTCTCTAGTTCTAGCAAAATAAATTAAATTAATTTAAATTAAAATAACATATAGAATAGAAACAAGAGCTGCCGAAACATATGAAATATAAGTTAATTACAGATTAATAAAACAGGTGAGTCGATTATTTATACCTATAAATAAATTACTTTTTAAAATTTGAATTAATAATTAAAAAACTAGAGTATAAGTATTCAATTGAATAAAAGCAAAACATAATATACAACGCGAACAAGAGACCAGCATAACGCAGATAGCTGATTGCCTCGTTCCAAGCCTTCTCGCTAGCCTTCCACATGTACGCTTGGTCACTCGCTTGGCCACCACCTCAAAAAGTGATATATTTTGTCACAAAACAAATTTCTACCATGACAAAATTGAATTTGGCGTTTCTATAAATGCAAATGCATCGATTGAAAGTCAGTCGTTCGGGCCAATCAGCGTAAAGCTACAGCAGCAAGCGGAGCGCGAGGAGAGTAGAGTGGGGCAGCCCGCCGCCGGCCGTCGCTGCGCCGTCTCTCGGTCTCTCTCTCCACACCGTCATTCGCTAGTCGTAGGTTCAGCGAAAAATAAAAGGCGCGGCATTCTGACGCGAGCATTTGATTGTTGAAAGCTTATAATAAATTCTTTATATTGAAATACCTTTCAGGACTTCTCGAAAATGATGCTTAGAGTAGTATAAAACATTCGTATACCATCTAAATAAAAATTTATGTTTTTAAAGGAGTAGTAAATCATAAATACACCGAAATCCGGGATTAATCACAGAAACAGTTTTAAATTCTCATTCATAAATAAATCTGATTTTTTCTTGCAACTATTTCATAACTGAATATCAATTCTTTTTGATTTTAAATTAATGAGATGCCTTATTAATTCTTTTTAATTATTGATAAGCAATTGAAATTTAATCTCTTAATACGGTACTAATTCATTGATAAACAACGTAATATGTAAACATTATCTGAGTCATTTTACAGACTCTTAAATGGGCTTATTATAGCTTGATCTCTTCGTCTTGACTTCCGGAATTAATATGAACCGATGGCGCAGTTGCAGAAACGGTGTCTTAGCTACCGAATCTTAACGCGAAATACACAATTTTCTTAGTTTTTCGGGCCAAACGGTAATTTCAATCACTTTAAAATCGGATTATTATAGCTTATTTTGTTCGTCTTGACATCCTCTACAAGATAGAAGAGTCTGGACTTCCTGAATTGATATTAAATGTTAGTGCAGCTGCAGAACCGGTGTCGTAGCTACTGCATGTTTTACGCGAAATACAAAATGTTCTTAGTTTTCGTAGCTAGGGCACCGTTTCTGGAGCTGCGCCATTGGTTCATATTAATTCCGGAAGTCGAGACTTTTCCATCTTCTAAAGGCGATCAAGACGAAGAGATCAAGCTATAATAAGCTCATTTAAAAGTATGTAAAATTACTGTTTTGCCCGAAAAACTAAGAAAAATATGTATTTCGCGTAAAACATTCGGTAGCTAAGGCACCATTTCTGCAGCTGCACCATCGGTTCATATTAATTCCGGAAGTCGCAACTTTACCATCTTGTAAAGGAGGTCAAAACGAAGAGATCAAGCTATAATAAGCCCATAATAAGGGAGGGCGAGGGAATTGTTGTTTAAAACGTGAGTGTAATCCTGTCATCAAATATCAAGGTATAATCAAGTTTGCTTTTGGAGGTTAGGAGTGTATTCTTACTGTCAGTTCCTCAACACTTTCTCTTCAAAACTGGGATACTCCAACTTAATATTTCCTGTTCAACTTAATATTTCAACGAAGGGTGATAAAGGTAAACTATCATTCCTTCTTTTTATGAGTTTCTACATCTATTTCTCACTAAATACACTTTTAGTTTATCTATTTTATGTGCTTATTATTATTTAAAGTTTGATAAGGTGTTATTTTTGAAAGTTCTTATGAAAGAATAACATCTTTAATTATAAATAAAATTATAAAAAATGTATAAAGATTATACTTATGTTGTATTTTCCTATGGCTTTATTTATATTTTAACAACACTATGTATTGATTATTCTCTTTGATATAGTTTTTAATTTGGTTTTGTATGTTATTTTACAAGTAAAGGTGAAAGTCCAGCTTTTAATGCCAGTATCAATTAATTTGATATAATATAGCTTATTATGCTTTTTTGAATTTAAATTTTAATGATAAGAAAGAGATCTGAAATTTTAAAAGCAATTAAGAATTAATTTTATATCACGAGTCAATCAGTTGCACAATCTTGCACACATGATCTATCATTATAGAAGACAAATGTATCATTTTAACAAAAATATTAGCTATGTCTTTTTTTTAATGCACAGTTGCATGTATTGTAATAGTAAAATCTTGAAAAATTGAACGTAATTTTTATACATTATAAGATTTTAAAATCAATTTAAATTCCTTTTTTTAATAAGATTTTAATATTATTGCATAGCTATTCAAAGGATAATGACTATTTCTAGGTAGTGGACTAGATGCATGGTCTCTAATCTCAGTCATTCTGTCCATCTTATTACTGATTTTAGGTGTTATATAATGGCAGGTGTTCCAGACAGCTGAGAAGGTGCGAGAGAGTACATTTTTCTAATTCAGATAAAACAATGTTTCATTTTACTATTTATTTTACAGTTGCGATAGCCAGATTCAGTCGTTCTTCCCTTCTTATTGATGATCTTGGTGCTCCTCGATGATAGCTGATCCAGATAGCTGAAAAGATAAGAATAAGTTCCACTTTTCAATTGAAATAAAACAATATTTCATTTGTGTGTTTATTTTACAGGCACGGGAGCAAGTATCTGCAATTCATTTCGCTTCTCGGGCCTGTATGTAGAAGTGGTGATGATATTCAACAGTCTTAAGAAGGTAAGCATGCTCTCAATCTTTAGTTTTAGTATTTTCAATTTACACATGAACTTCTTGTCTGTTTACAGATGATCATGGGTGCAAAAGGATCTTGCCTAAGGGCCAACGAGAGGTAGGCAGTCTAGGAACAGTGTGTAATGTCCCTGCCAAGAAGACTACAATTAGTGAGGTGAGTCTTATTTCAATTCACACAAATAATCATTAATATAGCAAAACAAATAATATAAAAATTAGATTTAAAATTATTTTGCATAGAATATTGTTATAAATAATATTAGTTATAAATTGTTATTCGTAAAATTTCTTATTATTTTAATTATAATTAATTTTTATTCTTGCTCAGTAGAATATCTATTTTGGATTTGAGTTATTGTAATTTTATTTTAGGAAATATCAATGAACACAACTATTTTCACTATCTAAAGCTTGTCGATTTTGGTGTTTACAATCTCTTAACTGGTTGATACTATTTACTGTTTATCACTTTAGACGGTAAAGAATAAGTTCTTTTTCATTTGATTTATAATCTTTTTAACAGAACTTACTAAAGTATTCTTAAAGAACAAAAGATCTTCAATTATTCGTGTGATAAGTTACTAATAATTATTTATATTTTGTTGCTATATAGCTGCGGGATTCAAGTTTCCCGACCAAGTGATTTTTCAAGCGATGGTACTGAAATATTACTAATTCTGCAGTAGCACCACCTGATTGTCTACTTGATGCGGAACCCACCTTTTCAATATTCTGCTGCTTTCGTCAAGATCTTCACAAATCATAAAACTCTTATAAGAAAATAATATTTTTTATGTCAAATCCCTAAAAGGGTTCATTTAGACCTAATTTCAGCGTTTTCAATAGGAAAAAGATATGTATTTTTTTTGTGTTTTTCAAGATCTTCTTTTTGTACTTTATGTAAAGAGAATATTTTGTTAGTTATAGCTAAAAACCAGTTTTTTAGAATTTTATTTTATGCTGGCATTCAGAAATTATATTGCGGATCAGGCTGATTATGATACTGTCAGCTTCTTATGACCGGACAGGTAATCCGTAATTTCAGCAAGGTCGGTCAAAAACTCATTGAGATAAATCGTAAACTTGATTAGAAATATACATAAACATTTGCATTTATAGAAACGCCAAATTCAATTTTGTCATGGTAGAAATTTGTTTTGTGACGAAATATATCACTTTTTGGGGTGGTGGCTAAGCGAGTGACCAAGCGTACATGTAGAAGGCAAGCGAGAAGGCTTGGGACGAGGCAATCAGCTATCTGCGTTATGCTGGTCTCTTGTTCGCGTTGTACATTATGTTTTGCTTTTATTCAATTGAATATTTATACTCTAGTTTTTTAATTATTAATTCAAATTTTAAAAAGTAATTTATTTATAGGTATAAATAATCGACTCACCTGTTTTATTAATCTGTAATTAACTTATATTTCATATGTTTCGGCAGCTCTTGTTTCTATTCTATATGTTATTTTAATTTAAATTAATTTAATTTATTTTGCTAGAACTAGAGAGTATAATCAAACTAAAGATTATTTTGTGCAGGCAATACTGCACTTATTGCAACGCGGATCTGAAACGGTACTTACTGGAAATCACGAGTGAAACGGCACTGTTTAGAGAACTAAGTTGAAACGGCACCGTTTAGAGAACAAAGTTGAAACGGCACCGTTTTGGGCTCAAAGCTGAAACGGCTATTTTCTAACCCTCAGCCGACGGTATCCGGATTTTATTAAATAGGTACTCGCAATCAAGATATTATAAGAATATCTCAACTTTGCTCATGTTGATTTTTATTTTGCAGGATCGAACATCATTGTCGCGCGACAGATTACTTACACTTTTGGTTAAATATTTTTGTTATTGTTTTTCTTTTGTATTTTTTATGTTAAGTTTCACAATACGTATATTATTGTTAAACTAATATACTGAGTTAATCCGGTTACTTTACCGCTTTTGCCAAAATGCTCATGTCGTATCCTACATGTCTTCATAGTAAAATAATCTTTTAATTTGTGAAATAAACCTAACGAACAATGTTGTGTTTTAAAAATAATTCTTCTTAAGTAGAATGTCTAGCAAGTCTTATAAATTGCAAAATAATGAAATCGTTTAAAAATTTCATTTCAAGAGCAATCACCCTGCAGCTGCCTAGTAGTGAGTTGCGAAATCGCTGACGCGACATTCCCAACAAAATACGCGATCGACCATCGACCTGGGCCACGCATGGCAATTGAACGATTTACGCTCCCACCCGCGCAGTTATACCGAACATATAAAAACACCCGCGACATTCCTTTCAGCGCCATTTCTTTACTCTGTTTCTGTGCTCGTGCGTTGCGACCGGTCCTCCAAAGGGAGAAGAACCTCGCTCTCGTGTGTCATAAGTAATTGGTGGAAGTGCTCGTCGAGTGACTCCGGCGTGAGCAGTATGAAATCTGCAGATCCAACAACTATCTCTAGATTAAGCAGTTCTACTTGGCCAGCGAAGAGTCATCAAGGGATAACCTCGATTGGATCCGCCGGAAAAGACAAAGAAGAACTAGGAATTGCGAGAACTTGCCTATCCAAGCGATAGTAAGTTAACCAAAACATTAACATATATATATGTCTAGCGAGCGTGCGATTAAGTAAATGTAATTTTGCGATTGCGGATGATATATTAATAAATATAAAGGGATATTAAAATAAGGATAATATTGTAAATTATTTGTAAGAACATTATTAATGATTGTTATAAATTTCTGAAACAATCTAAACTAAAATTGTGTAAAAGAAAAACATTCATTGAAATATCTTTTTCCTCTATATCTAATTTATGAATTCAAAAGTTTTAAATATTTGTTACTAAATTCTACTTAATATTATAAAATAATAAGAAGATTAAAGATTAATAAAATTCCATAATAATATTCATTTAAAATTAAACTTTTCACTGAGTATATATATATTTACATTTTAAATTATATTTACATAGTAAATCAATTGATTTTTGAGCGATAATAACGATTTTCGAGTCAAGACCGGTTCTCGCTTTAATAAATAATTATTTGTTAAAATTAGCACGAACTTACGACGACCTTCTTTCGTAATAAAACGATATAGGGTCATAACAAATTGGCATCCCTTGTGGGGAACCAGTCGCTATCGCTCTTATTTATATTTTGATCAATATTTAATAAATCAAGATGACCACCACCTTACAAGAGATGAACCTCATAGAGGACTCAGAAGCAAGAAAAATTGCTATAGAACAGTATATACAAAATCAGTTGGTGCGAGTACTCAATGAATCTAGAAACGCGCAACCCGCTCTCAACAATGATAACCCGGATAGACAGACGATGATAGATTTATCAAGGAGTGTGAACCTTCAATCAATAATGTTATCCATTCAATTGGCTACGCAAGCTATTCCGATTTATGATGGAACTAACATGCCTTTACGTGATTTTATGCAAAGTGTGCATAACGAGGTATCACTAATCCCCGAACATAACGTAGGTTACCATATTTTTCACGTCATGGCTAAATTAAAAGGAAAGGCACGTGTCTGTTTAAACAACCAAGTCATCCTTACCCTTCACGCACTAGAAGCATGTCTAAAGAAACACTTCGCGCCAGCAAAATCATATGGACACTATATTAAAACAATCATCAACGCTGTGATGAAAAGAGGAGAAAGTGTGCGAGAATTCCATACTCGCTTGGAGACTTACATTAACGGAGCACAAGCGGTATTGAAGGACGTGTTGCCCGAAGAACTTAGAGATCACGATCAAAGACATCACTTAGAGATCTTAGCCTTGGACTTTGCCTTTGTACAAGGACTGCCAGATGCCTGGCGGGGAGGAACGCTCAACCCTACACCGATATACTTTAACGAAGCTCCAGAAACGGCAATGCAGATTGAAAAATTACTACCTAGTCATAATAACCAATCCAACCATTATCACGTCCATTATGCTTCCAATACTAAAAGTGAGGAATACGATGAAAGCACAAACGACGACAAATCACGCAATGTTCGAGTTATAGATCGGAACGATTCAGAAGTCTATAACCATAAATCCATGCCTTACTATTACGACAGTAAAGACGTCATCGAGTGTTGGGCGAGATGATCGAATACAAACTCCTCCACAATTAGCCTATAACAGTACCTCTCGAGATGGATCATATCAATCTCCCCAATCTATTTTAAAAAGAAGCGGGAACAGTACTCCAAGATCGCAATCACCAGCACCCAGATCACCATCTCCTTATCGGAATAATGAGCAGCAACTTTCAACTATACCAATATCACCTATGCAAAGAACCCCGTACCAAATGTTATTACAATCGTACTTTTATCCTCTTATGCCTCCATACCAGCCATGGATGCATGCTTATCCCAATAATATACCGAGTACATCTACACCACCTGCACCAAGTTCTTATACACGAAATCAATCACCCAATTATTATAATAATAATATCCACACTCAATCAAATAGTCAGCCCCGTAACATGAATTTAAACTCCAACTATTCCCGTCGGGAGGACGCAGTGACGGGAATACCATCATATCAGCGTCCATCACAAGTCAACATGATGACAACCCAAGACTTAATCATGCAAGAGCGAGCCGAGGACCTCCCAAGGTTAGACTAACATCGGAAACACTTAAGAATGGAGAAGGAATTTTTATCATCGAAACTGCTGCAGATATAAATATAGTAAGAAGGGACTCGCTCAGCTTAAAAAACTCTAGTGAATATTGCCGAACGTGTTACTGTCACTGGTATATCTCCCATACCCCTAAGAACACTCGGCACTGTCACGCTCAATATCAAAGGTCAAGATCATACATTCCATGTATTTCCCCCGGAATCAACGTTATGCGACGATGGAATATTAGGCACACAGCTCTTCGATAAAGAACACGCCAATATCAGCTATCACACCAACGATTTATTGATGTTAAATCACCCAGACGATCCTATTCTCTTTATAATAAATCACTCAACGGAAGAAGAAATCACTGAATCAATTAAAAAAAATGTTACCACCTTGCACCAAAATCCCTTTACGAATCCCTGTAAAAGAGGGAACGTAAAAAAGAGAAGGCTATCTAAAACGAATCGAAACAACAACTGGAGTATTTTTAGGAGGCTGCAGTAACTAATGAGAAAAATTTTTGCTACGTCTTAGCCATTAATACTCGTAAAGATCCAATAGAAATCGAAATAGAATCAGAAGATCCAATAGAATCACAAGATTTCTTTGATACTGACTTGGGAGGAGCTGAATACAACCCAGAAACCGACCGAACAAATTTCCTCATCAAAAGGTTAAAGCGAGATTGTCATTCTAGACAGGAAATAAGACACTTAATAGAAATGGTAAAATCTTATCCTTATTTGTTCTATATTAAGGGTGATTCTGCTCCCCGAGCAAAATATGTTAAGCATCGAATACCAACTACCGACAATATACCTGTTTTTACCAAACAATACAGATATTCCCGCACCCTACACCAAGAAGTACGAGAACAAGTAAACAAATTGTTAAATGATGAAGTAATTCAACCCAACCCTCCACTAGCCCTTATAACTCTTCTCTTTGGATAATTCCTAAGAAATGTGGACCAGATGGACGCCCTAAATACCGCATGGTTATAGATTATCGTAAATTAAATTCTAAAACTATTTTCGACAAGTATCCACTTCCTAATATCATCGAATTTTTGGAACAGATAGGCGGATCAAGATATTTTTCTACCTTTGACTTGGTTAACGGATTTCATCAAATTGAAGTGGAACCGGAAGATATATGTAAAACCGCATTCAGCACCCCATACGGTCATTATGAATACGTTTGTATGCCGTTTGGTCTGTGAAACGCCCCTCCAACTTTCCAACGTCTTATGGATCAAGTGACCCGTCGACTACAGGGCACCGAGTTATTTGTATTTTTAGACGACATTATAATTTATGCAAAAACTCTTGAAGAACATAAGAAAAAAGTCTTTACCTTATTCAATAGATTAACCAAAGCTGGATTGAAATGGCAAGTTGATAAATGTGAAATCTTCACACCAGAGGTAACTTATCTCGGACATCGGATCGGTAATTTCGGAGTAAAACCCGATCCCAAGAAAATAGAAGCTGTAAAGAATTACCCCGTACCGAAAAATACTACCAATATTCGACAATTTCTCGGATTAGCTAGTTACTACCGGAGATTTATCAAGGATTTTTCATTTAAAGAACAGAAAAGCTTCGAAATGTTAAAAACCGCTCTTTGTAAAGCCCCAGTACTTATCTGCGCTGACTTAACTTAACCATTCATGCTCACTACCGATGCCTCAGATACAGCAATCGGAGCAGTATTGAGCCAAGGTGATCCAGGCGAAGATCGGCCTGTAGCTTATACGTCACGATCACTTAATAAAAGTGAAAGAAATTATTCAATGACAGAAAAGGAATGCTTGGCAGTGATTGCTGCCGTAAATCACTTCAGACACTATTTATAAGGAAGATACTTTACTATATACGGAGATCACGAACCTTTAACCTGAATCGACTCAATAAAAGATCGCATGAGCTGATTAAATAAATGGAGAGCTCGTTTAAGAGGTTATAACTACACTTTTAAATACAAACCAGGGCGTGTCAATGTAAATGCTGACGCATTATCACGGAATTCACCGGACCAACCTCATAATAATGCAGAAAAATCTGTTTCTGCCTTACCAATAACTTTACCTGAACCCACCAAGACTTCCTTAGCCAAAGAAGCTGCCACAAAAGCCAATCTAAGCGGGAACGACAGTAATTCTAACCCCAATCAAAACAAAATCAAACCTGGCAGAAAGAAAGGATCTCAAAACACACCTGTATTAAATTGTCAAGAGATAGAAAAAGGCCAAGCTAACTTAGATGCTAGCACCATAGCTAAACGCTTATGCCTTCGAAAGGGGCAACCGCAAAAACCTAGCCAACCAACAGAACAGATCACCTCTCACTCAGAACTAGACCCCACTACTGATTTATCCGAATCTGAAGTACTTACTTCCGAAGATTCAGAAGTACCAACGATTCAAATAAGAAGTAGATCCCTCTTACCAAGTCTGATTGATCCAGTATCCGAATCACCGTCTGATAAAAATATCGATCGATCCGATAACGATACAGAAAACAAAATTACAGGAGCTAGCGAATTTGATTCTGAAAGCGACACTGCAGATCATGCGAAAACTAGTGATGCTGGAACACGGGTCACTTTTAAGCCAAGAGGTAGCACCATCATAGTCTTAAAAGATGACGCTAGAGACTCCTCATCATCCTCATCGGAAGAAGAAATAATGCGTCCCAAATTCCAGTCGACCATGCGTAAATCACTCGCTTTTGAAACAGGCAACGAAGACATCGGAGAATATAATCTGATGCCAACAAAACTCCTGCTACACCTCCACGCAATCCAAAAGAAACACTAATACGGTGGGACTCCTACATGCAAAATGAGTACCCGGAGTGTAATAGTCCCGATCCAGTATACTCACCTTTAGACATACCTGACAGATTAGCTACATCCCTACCACTCATATCAAACCTTCATAAAGGCGACGTTACCAACGAAACAATAAATAATTGGATTACTGAATCATTATCCGCCGCAAGTAGTGGAATTCCAGGTATTACAAAGAAATTCCCGATTAAAGGCCCAAATGCACGATCTACACTAAGTAGCTGGCCACCATTACCTGCAGAATGGAGTAAACTAATCACTATTTACCAAGAAGATAGTGAAGAGGAAAGTAATATCGAATTAAATACCCACTCCAATAACCAAGATATTAACAATATAATAACTTCACCAATCAAACATAATACTAACGAACAAACTCAATTCCGATCCCCAGACCTAACGACTTCTATACAACCGTGTATATCCTCAGACGAATACCCGACGCAAAGACTACCCATCCTAAAATGTACTCCCAAATATAACTCAGAAAACATCACCAAACCACTCGATCTTAACGCAAAGTTATTAGCCACTAGAGAATGCTTAACTTACCTAAAAGACAATTTAGTCCATTTTGTGACATCCGATTTGAGTTTAAATACCCCTACGAATAAACTCTTAACCGAAATACAAGCTATATATAAAACAGACTTAATAAGAGCCAAACCTGAAGTGGGAGACGTATTAGTTACCAGTAACAGAAAACGCTATGTATTTGGCCTAGTAGTCGCTGAACACCATGATAGCCCCGTTACACCGGATAATCTAAACGCATGTTTTGAAACTTTAGCTATCCTACTAAAAGAAAAAAGTCGAAAAAACAATTACCTAAAAAAATATTGCCTACCATGATAAACAAGCACCTTGGAGATTTAAATCTAACCATAACTATATGTTATCGGACTTGTACAATTTTATCACCAGAAAAACGATCTACCGTATTACAAGATTATCACTCTAGTCTCTTCGGAGGACACAGAGGAAATCGGAAAACATACCGAAGAATTAGAGAAAGATACTATTGGAAAGGTATGAAGAACAATATAGAAACATATATACGAAAATGCGTCGTCTGCCAAGAACAGAAGTTAGTACGTCATAAAACTAATGAACCAATGATCATCACCGATACTCCAGCAGACCTATTCGAGAAAATAACCATCGATGCCGTTGGACCATTACCTTGTTCTACCTCCAGAAATACATTGTAACTAATTCACCAGTTCAACATACCTGTAAAACACAAATATTAATCATTGTTGTTTAAATTCATTTAATTGTTATTATTATTTAATATTATTTAAACATTTAATTAATTTATCAATTATTATTTAGTCATTAATAATTTCATTTGAATCAATATAACATACCAAATAACAATATTTCATTGAAAATACCTAAAATCAATAATAATTATTAATTAACAATTAATGAGACGAACTAAGAATAACTATTTCACATTTTAGTACATTACCTTCTAATTACCATTTGAATTTTCGCGCCAACACCAATGCACCTAGTCACGACGCATGTTACCAGATCGGTCACTTAACCAGGTACCACAACGATGCAATTATGATGAATTCATAATTTCGCGCCAGACGCAGAACCTATGCGCATTTACTGTAAAACAATCCAGGCAACTTGATGACATCGAACATTCGGCAACAAGATGAGATCACAGCATCATATTGGGACCAAAATCTAATAAAAGAGAAAAAGCCACAATTTTATTCCAGCAAGAATATGACAATAAAACAAAAGAAGCGAGGAAAAGAATAGAAATACAAACATACAGAAAAAAGCAACAACCACGCAGTAGCAAATGCTACCAACCAAAACAAAATCACAGAACACACACACATACAATAACTGCCATGAAAAAAAAACTAAAACACAACTATACAAAATACAACACGTACTAAACATAACCTTAAAAATATCCCAACGCAAAGATGAATTAAATTTAATCTAGAAAAGAATGACAATTACTTAAAGGATGAAAATCCGGTTTTTCTTATACTTATACTTAAAAGGACCCTAGATCCTCCAACAAGACACTCTGGTTCTGCTTGCCGAACACGCAGGTAAGCCAATAAGGAAAGGTATCCCGAGTGGAGAGCTCTTTCCGAGTTGTATTCGCAAGAATACAGCGACGGGAAGTAGGCAGGCTTATCCAAGTGGAGAACGATGCCGCTTTTCAATCCTTATCCCCAAATCGAGAAGAAAAGGCAGGCGTATTCTAAGTGAAAAACGCTGCCACTTTTCGAATCCTTCCACGTATCCACTCCTGTAAGATCCACTTAGCTGCGCGAATCGAGTAATATTGAATTATATTTAAAAAAAACTTCTCCGTAAAAAAAGGAAAGAAAACGCATCTCCAGACACCGGTATCGTACACAAGATATCGAGCACACAGCTGATCAATCGGAGCGAATCTATACACGAGATCGAACGCAGCAGCACTCAACGGATACCGGTCTAAATAAAACTTGAGTTACCGGCAGTAGATTTTTCGCGCGAAATTTAAATTTTAATTGTATCATATAATTTTGTAATTTCACCTGCTCCATTTCGAGACAAGTGAATAGGTAGGAAAATTACTTGAATAAATAAACTACATTATTTTATATAAATAATTATTTTATTTTTTATTAATTAAGACTTATACCTTATTTCTCAGTCATTGTAAATAATATGAGTACAAGAGAACGCTTTCAAAACATGTACTCACAATGCCATGTTTACTATCCAAATTCTGCCTAGCTGTCCCTATCCCTAACATACAAGCGATAACTATAGCAAAATCATTTTAAGCGATAGAAGTAGCAGTTTGCGAAATCAACTCTTTGAACAACTTGGAAAAATTTTTGGCTTCAAACTAGTTACTACCACGGTATATCACCCTCAAAGCGATATACCCTCAAACGGATCGCTTGAGAGAAGTAACGCTATGTTGGCTGACTACATTAGAACAAAAGTCATCGATAAATTAGATTGGGATACTATTATCCCATTCGCCATGCACGAATATAATACCTCAGTACACACCGCCACCGGCTATACACCATTTGAAGTAATATACGGAAAACTGCAAGTGACCTACCGCTTTTCCAGACGAATTTGAACTTGAAACCTAGAATTCGTACATCCGTGACCTCGTACAAAGACTAAACGAAATAAGAGAAATCTCTCACGAAAATCTCACCAAAGCCAAAAATAAGAGTAAAAAGAATTATGATAAGAAAACTAAACCCCAAAAATTATCAGTGGGAATGTCAGCATACGTATTAAAGGAACCCAGGAAAAATAAACTTGATAAATATTATAACGAAAAATTTATAATCAAAGAAATCCTAGATAATAACAATGTGATAGTCGAATCCAGCAATGGAAAAACATTATTAAAAGCAATATTTGTTGCAGGTACAATAAAACTCCGAAATTAAGAACCTTTGGTGTTATTACCTAATAATACTGACCGTGCGGTCCATACAAGCGACGGATCCAACAAATTCTTCAAACAAATACAGTCATCCATCTGCCCAATAACCTCGGAATCTACTACGAACGACTCTGCGAGGCAAGATATTCATAATACAATGGAAGGTTTCAATTACCCTAAACATTGCCGATTTCTTAACCCCTGATCCTACAGACGAATCATCCCTGATACGCTTCAATAATAATTGTATTAATTTATTAGGAAACCGTTGCACTAAGATAATACCTTTTAAATCTTACAAAAAGAAATTAGAATTAATAGAATCTTATAGAGAAGATTTAACACAATTTTTTTCAACCACCCCACTAATACCGTACCAGAAAAACACACTACCCCGCTCTATATTAAAACGAGGCGCCCCTTTCGAATTCATCGGATGGACATCCAAAAAACTCTTCGGAACCATGGATCAAAATGACTGAGATAATCTTGCGAAGCAAATCGAATCGCTATACGCCAAGATAATATCACCCTTCTAGCAGTAATTTAAACACACATTATTCGTTCAGAACTAGAAACTATACATACTAATCTACAATCCGATAGTAAGTAAATGAAAATTTTACACAGCTCAATAAACTCTATAATATCTCAAATAGAAGAGGCCAAATTAATAGAAAATCTAACCTTATTGAGTTAAAATACAATTAAATGGTCAATGAAGTATGGCAAACACCTGGACTTTAAAATTTCATCGTACAAAACTCTCATAAACACACTAGAAACCATCGCAAGAGGTCACTATCACCCATTGCTCCTATCCCATAATCAACTAAAAGAATTAATCACTCAATTAAATACAGAAAAGATTGGACATTCACTACCGAGAGAAAACCAAGTGATCACCCCAGAATATTTATTTTCTGTATCACATACAAATGTAATCACCCTTGCCAATAAATTAATTGTAGTCCTCACATTCCCCTTAACGGACATTGTACGCTTCATCAATTATGCCATACATGCAATATCTGTTCCTAAGACCTTATATGATAATATCTCTGGATACGCTCATATATATTCACAATTTTCAAATCTTATTATAACCACAGACCTAAAGAATTTCATACTAGCCACCCCCGACTACCTCCAAAGCTGTACAACTCATGCCGCTATACTAATTTGCCCTCCAGAATTACCCATACACACTAATACAGGCGATCTTCCGTGCGAATATTCGATGATGTTAGATCCATCCGTAAAATCCCATAAACGATGCAATATAAAAGTCACTATAAACACACAGCCTGAATGGATTAAACTAAAATCAACAGAAGAATGGTTATTTTCCACTAAGGAACCTACATCAGTACGTCTCGTTTGCAATGCCAGTGAAAAGTATGCGAATGTGAATGCACTCGGATATTACGAACAGATATGCTACATAGTAATACTTCACATACTCCAAGAAAAGCCGACTCTGAAATTCCTAAACGCAAGGTCAATGGCTACTTACCGACAGTGCACGTGCAAGACACCCAAACAAACATTTCTACCGCTAAAATAGCCAGTCAACCGATACCAGGAAAAACCGTGCGACTTAAGAATTCGTTGGACGAAAATCAATTCCAATACGAGGCCATATCATTGCCAATAACCGAAGCAATGATCAGCGCAGCAGAACTACAGTTCGAAATTCCACCAAGTAAGCCAGAATCACCAACGACACTCGATCTCACCTTAAAAGAGAGTGATGCTTCACGGTCATCCTCACCATCAATAAATTCCCCAAGTACGGACAAAAAGGAGCGAAAGAAGAAACAACACACTCTAGCACAAAAAAAAATACAGAGAGAGAAAGAAAAAACAGATATACATTCAAGTGGAACCATCAGCAGCACTATGAAGCGAAAAGGTGCAAGGATCACTCGTGCTCCCAGCAACCAGTATTCTTGAGGACGACAATACTCTTAGGGGGGGAATGTCGTGTCCTACACGTCTTCATAATAAAATAATCTTTTAATTTGTGAAATAAAATTAACGAACAATGTTGTGTTTTAAAAATAATTCTTCTTAAGTAAAATGTCTAGCAAGTTTTATAAATTGCAAAATAACGAAATCGTTTAAAAATTTCATTTCAAGAGCAATCACCCTGCAGCTGCCTAGTAGTGAGTTGCGAAATCGCTGACGCGACATTCCCAACAAAATACGCGATCGATTATCGACCTGGGCCACGCATGGCAATTGAACGATTTACGCTCCCACCCGCGCAGTTATACCGAACATATAAAAACACCCGTGACATTCCTTTCAGCGCCATTTCTTTACTCTGTTTCTGTGCTCGTGCGTTGCGACCGGTCCTCCAAAGGGAGAAGAACCTTGCTCTCGTGTGTCATAAGTAATTGGTGGAGGTGCCCGTCGAGTGACTCCGGCGTGAGCAGTGTGAAATCTGCAGATCCAACAACTATCTCTAGATTAAGCAGTTCTACTTGGCCAGCGAAGAGTCATCAAGGGATAACCTCGATTAGATCCGCCGGCAACGACAAAGAAGAACTAGGAATTGCTAAAACCTGCCTATCCAAGCGATAGTAAGTTAACCAAAACATTAACATATATATATGTCTAGCGAGCGTGCGATTAAGTAAATGTAATTTTGCGATTGCGGATGATATATTAATAAATATATAGGGATATTGGAATAAGGATAATATTGTAAATTATTTGTAAGAACATTATTAATGATTGTTATAAATTTCTGAAATAATCTAAACTAAAATTGTGTAAAAGAAAAACATTCATTGAAATACCTATTTCCTCTATATCTAATTTATGAATTCAAAAGTTTTAAATATTTGTTACTAAATTCTATTTACTATTATAAAATAATAAGAAGATTAAAGATTAAGAAAATTCCATAATAATTAAACTTTTACGATTCTAATTTCTCTCTTATTGTGTCAGTCATTCGACGAGACGAATAAAAATTCACTAATTATGCATATTTTCATTTTAAATTATATTTACCTAGTAAATCAATTGATTTTTGAGCGATAATAACGATTCTCGAGTCAAGACCGGTTCTGGCTTTAATAAATAATTATTTGTTAAAATAAAAGCACGAACTTACGACGACCTTCTTTCGTAATAAAACGAAATATGGTCATAACACTCACACGATGTGCATGCACCAAGAATTCGAAGAAAATTATCAGTTGATGCTAGGAAAAGCGAAGTAAAAACCAATACATACATACGGGTTTAATAAATTTTTATTCAGTGTAATGCTTAGAGCATATATTACTCGAGGTAGTTTCTGGAGCTGCGAAAGTGTAACGAGGTAGAGAGAGAAAGGTATAGTTGATGGTCATACTACCGCTATATGAACCTCTCTTTAAGTGTGAGAGAAATAGCATGGCCCTCTACTATACCTTGCTGTCTCTCTCTTGTTACACTATCGCAACACCAGAAGCTGTCTCCAGTAGTGGAGAGTAGTAGTGATCCAGTAGTGGGTCAATGTGACACTACTTCAAGATTATAGTATTACTTTAAATGTCCCTTGAAACTTCTTCAGGTAGGGCATTTTAAATGAAAGAGCGAACAGTTGCTCGACGTATCTCTGCTCTCGTCTCTGAATATTCATAACTACTTAAAATTAGCTTTTATAACTTTATAAAAATGTTCTTCGATAATTAACATATGAATTTATGCATTAAAAAAATAGATTTTTTAAACCTTCTGAATTAGGCTTCCATGCTTGTAATAAATCATATAAATATGTATTAATACATATATGTATATGATGTATTACAAGCACTGTACGAACAGCTTTAAAATGAAAGTAACTTTTGAGCAATTTAGAAAACCAGAAATAATATCACATTACTGTTTTATTGCAGCTGTCTCGCAGCACTTGGCCTGGTAGAAAATAGCGCAACAAATGTTGTTGCAGCAATGCTAGTTTCTCCACTGATGGTAACTATAAGTACACAAACTATATAATATTTGATACAAACTTATTAGATCCATTAGTAGGTCTAATGAATTTTTTTGATTTAGCGATCCCCAAAACTTACAGGTACTAATTTTTAGCTACCTAGAGTCAATATTTGATCTTGTCATGAATTAATACCAACAAAATTGATGCTTTTTGTTTCTTTTTGTTATAAACAATATTTATTTAAATATTTTATAGGCAAGAATGTTCATTGAACTAAGACGATGCTTAAAAATAAAAAACTTCTTCAAAACCGATTATATAGCTCTTATAAACCCTTAAAAACCTGAGCCGATGTAGGTGGGACACTAGTGTCACATTGTGCCGTAAAGGGTTAAGATATAGTATGAAAATAGTATGTTTCACGTTAAAAATGCATTATATTACATGCAATTTAATAATTGAATTATTCTTTATGCATTATAATGAATTCGCGATTGAATCGAGGATTCGATTGTACGCTCGATCCGACGACGCGCAAGCACCGATGATGATGAGCAGGACGGCGAGCGTGGCGCGTATAGCGAATTAGAGAGATAGGTGATCTCGCGAGTTAGAAAGAGACGGCGCGATAGGATAATTCGATCGCGCCCGTCAGATCGATTTCCTCCGCGAATCACCACGGACGATAGATATACAGCTAACGAGCTGCGCGACGCGACACGAATGTGTGTGTGAGAGTGTGTTACAACCACCCACAACCCCACGTATTGAGTTGCACTGGACTGCAGGCTAGTGCAACTTACCGAAGTACATATCGGGAGCAACCGCGGATTAGAACCTAGCGACGAGTAAGTACTTAACGAGTACTATTGCGGCGGATCGCAAACAGCAATCCGCGCGTGTACATGTGTGTGCGTTTCCCGCAAATATTGCCTTCTCGGTTCGCGAATATTTGTTCAGAACCATTGTAAAGATTACAAAGAATATACGAGTGTTAGATAGAGTCACATCGTTATTATTCTTTAGTTGTAGTCACACCTTTCCCTTATTTTCCCGCGATTACCGCCGCCTCCGCGGGCGCAGTGGAAAAGCGTTTCCACTGTGCAGACTCTGAGTAACTGGCATCGTGAGCGTAACACGGCGCTCACGATCGTAAGACCGATCAACGGAAAGCGAGACTCATCAAGAGAGTCTCGTATTTGTACGGAAGCTGATGTACCTGAATAGCGGGGAAAATCACGCATAGATTTTCCCGCTGCAACGTGTACACCGGTACTGAACACAGTAAAAACAGCCCCGTTACATCATCCTAAAATGAAAAGCTAATAACTTCATATTCGACATATAAATAATGGTATGCATCTTGTAGTGAGGTGACAAATATAATTTAAAAATATGTACCTATTAAGTACCTATTGACCTCTTCGTTTCTTGAAACCTTAGTGGCACAATACTTAATTTACATACTATAATATGTTAGTTTCTTTGTACCTTACATCACGCTAGACAAATAAAAAATAACGGTTTTATGCTAATGCCAGCTGTCAGACGGTATGTGCCTTCACCTTAAGCAATGGACTATTTAGCACCAAGCCTTTGCTGCTCTTTCCTGATTCGAGTTTTCTCCAAAAAAATAAATGACAACAGTCTAAACATAAATAAACCAATTTACTTAAGCTATGCATTGGAGTTATAGTGTCATTATTTTAATTTCACTTCCAAATTTGGATCAATTGGGATGTTATCATCCGTATGAAAACACTAAATTTGGGCAACAAATCTGCGTAAGCATTAATTTTTGCGACCTAATCGATCGTTAAAATTTCCAAAACTATGCATTATAACGTAAGATTATCTAAACTTTTCAAATGGGTAATTAAAGTTGCAAAAAATGGAAATTGTAAAAATTATATTCATTTATTTACTATAAAATTCATATTTTTCATTAGATCTAATTTATTTTTCAACAATTTCTTCTCGAAATTGTGATAATTTATTTTTAATTAGTCAAATTCTTACATCCATAAGCTAAGGACTTTAAAATATATAGGTTAATGTTCTAAAATTTAAGATGTTGATATTTAATATGTAGACTCAAAACAGAAAACTTTATGCTACTTGTGATATTTTAAATTAAAAGAATATTTTTAAATGAATTCTCCTACATACTCATATATAGGGGTTTCTGGGTTGCTGATTACGAATATACATATCCAATATGGCTGCCAAAAATTGTGAAAAGCTTTCGATTTTCATAATAATTTGTACGTGGAGTTTTTTAGACTCATTGATTATGAATGTGCAGCCAGAATTTTTTTTTAACCCATTAACGACCAAGACCCCGAATTTTCAACATCTTGTTCAAGACTTTTTTTCAACTAAAAAAAAGGTTTGAAAAAATTTGAAAAAGATCATATCCGACGTATTTTGAGCTGTTCTTTCGAATGGTGATACCAATTCTTTGTTAAATTACTCCTGAAAAAAAATATGGCGTATTTTTCACTAAAAAAAGTTAAAAAAATTTGGAAATTTTCAACTTTGTTACGTATGTTAAAATACGGACGTTATATTTTATTAAGAACGTCGCAATTAAAACTACGACTCGCCCGGATGTCTAGACCGAAAACTGAAACCATAGTCACGCGCGGCGCATCCGTTCTTACACATACACACTCACCCATATACCCAACGATCAACCCGCGATTTCCCACCATCATCCCACAATCGACTCATTTCGAGGAGTAGGAGTAAGTAGAATAGAGGATATAAAAAGGAGAGCACTGGGCGCGCGAGACACAGAAGAGAGACAGAAGAGATAGACAGAAGAGAAGACAGAAAGAGGGAGATACACGAACAGAAGAATACAGAGACGGAATACAGACAGACAGACAGACAGATAAACAGAAGAGAAGAAAGAAGAGAAAAGAAGGAGAGCAGAGACGAGAAGACGTAGAGAACTGAACCCGCGATTCCGCATCCGACCACAGCACTCATCATTCGATCACAACAGCATCCAACTTACTCCACCATCATACGCGACCGCGAATACCGAAAACCTCTCTCTCGGTTACGTACAAGTCCGATTAATAAACCTAGCCATTTATCAACAATCGTTGTCGTTCATTTACTCGCCTCTCTTCACATATCTCGCTTGGCCCCCCCGGCCGAGTGTGAGCAGAACCGAGAACCCTTCACGCGTAACACAAAAGTAAATTTCTGGTACTAAGTGTGGACTTCTGTTCGTGAAGAGCGCGAAGGTTTTAACGAACTTCAAAAAAAGAAAGAGCCTCCGAAGGGCCAAGTAAAAAAAACGGACTCCCGCATCAAATAAGGTGACAACCAGCCCTCACACAGGAAGGAAGGAAGGACAGGAAGAAAGGATGAAAGTACTGTTACTTACTGCCATCGTGGGATTAGTCAGGTAAGTAAAGTTACATACAAAGTATTATTTCCCCGGGAAAGTGCGTGTGGTTGAAATCAACCAACATCAATCGGAATTGGAGTCAAGGGTTTGCATCCGCGTCTTATTTTAAATAATTTCAGTACAAGAAAAAAAAAGGGGACGGAAGCCTTATTTCTATTTAATTCGCGAACTAATAAGTCAGCAAAATTCATTCCGCGGCAAAAGGGATTTATTCAAACGTGCGCGCGATTTTCCGGAAACCTAGGAAAATGAATAAAGAGAACGCGGACGCTAACAAAATCATGCCAACATCGCCACACACACCGGCTACTGCTTCGGCATCGGTAAATCAAAATCCCTTCGAAAATTGCGAGGAGAACGCATCCAAGCGCCCGTTAATTAATACGCAGACAGTCGGAACGAGCATACATTTACTGGATGACAAGCCATTTTTAGATTTACGGTACGCTCTTACTGCAGCCGATATAGCGCTCGAATTAACTAATCTAGAACTCGCAGAACTCGCGGTGAGAAAACTAGATAGGGCTTTACTAGGACAATCGCCGAATATTACCGAGGCAGACATAGAAAGTGCTCGCAACGTACGATCCCATCTTATTATTAAATCAAGCGAATTAAGGCGAAATAATGCCGCCAGAGAGGCTAACGCGATACAGTCTCAGGGTCCCGGAGCCATCCCTAAAACCATAAATAGTCAAGCTCGCATATCAAGGAGTAATCGAATTGAAACTCTTAACGAGCACCCGATACATCAATCACTATCTCAATGGGATTTGCCGAGTGGAGGCCTTCCGCTACGAACTGAAGACAGACTCGACACTCTCGCAGAGCGCGACGCGCGATGAGCATTCTTTTATGCAAACACGGGAGACGACACTCATATTTCAGGTGTCGAGGAGCGAACGAGAATAAATACACGCGACGATCTAACAAACAACGAAATTCCTGCATCAACCCGCCAGATAAGTTTCTCACGTCGATACCTACGAACCGAACGACATGGAGATTCGCACTGGACCTTTTCATTACATCAGGCGCTGAACACTATACCAACTTTTGACGGCAACCCGGACATGCTCGCACTCTTTTGCCGAGCTGTTCGAGACGTAGTTCAAGAATTTGGTTCGCAATCGGAGAGATGGGTTCTGAATTCACTCGCACTGAAATTCAGAGGTCGCACTGCAGACGGATATACGACTCGCTTAACGCAATACGAGTCCGTCGAGAGACTCCTCACGGACTTAACTACGCAGTATAGTAATATCGGCGGAGCAGATAAAGTGCTCGCCGAGCTCAAGGTTATGCGCCAACGACCAGAGGGCGACTATGGACTCCGCGTTTAAACCCTGCATAACCGTCTTCTCAATCTTTAGTTTCTCGAATATAGCGGGCAGGTAAACGCTGCTCGAAAGTGCGTAGAGTTTGGAGATCTAAAGGTGCCCTTTGTTCAAAACGAATGATTTTGTCTTCCTTCTCGTACGAGACAAGTTATATATGCGCGCGTCAATAATATAGACGAAAAGGTAGGTTTTTGTCCCGCTCCAGTGCTTAGGACCGGACATTTTATTCGGTAATTTTGTAGTCGAAAATAGACAGGGTAAAGCATACGCCCTTTGTTATAATATAAGCGAGAAAGAGGTGGAAATGGATCCACCCGAAATTTCTTTGGAACCCTGCGAAACTATGCGCGAGACATGCGACGTTCTCGACGAAAATAATGACGATATTGATGATGAAAGGAACTTTGAGCGCGCAAGTATTTTACAAATCTTTTCCGAGAATAAGGAAGACAGAGTGGAGAAAATATTGAAAGAATTAGATCAGGGGGTGATCAAGCTATTAAACGACGAAGAACTAGAGCACGTAAAGGGATTAGTCAAGGAATGCCCAGATGTTTTTGGATTACCAGGCGAAAAGTTAAAAGCCACACATTTAGTTACGCACAAAATAATAACTACAACGGATGTTCCAGTACGAGCAAAACGATTCCGACATCCTCCCGCTATTAAGGAAGAAATGGAGCGGCAAATTAAAAAGAATCTCGAAGCAGGAGTAATTAGGCCATCGGATAGCCCATATTCATCTATGATGTGGGTAGTACCCAAGAAAGGCACAAATAAGGAAGAAATGAGATGGCGAATGGTCACAGATTTTCGACAATTAAACGAAGTCACTATAGGGAATAGTTATCCGCTACCGTTAACAACAGACATAATAGACTCAGTGGCTTCAGCAGTATATATAACAATAATTGATTTAAAAACTGTTTTTTATCAAATACCTATGGATCCCGAGTCAGCACATAAAACCGCCTTTCCAGGGCCATTTGGTCACTATGAGTATATCAGAATGGAAATGGGTTTGCGAAATGCTCCAGCTACTTTTCATGCCCTTATGGATTTAGTGTTAGCAGGACTA
>UELU01081422.1:6889-18265 GCA_900490025.1 Megastigmus dorsalis
TGAGATCTCAGGTGAGATTTTTCAGTAGGTTGGACACATAAGAGCGCATACTACAATGACTGGACACATTTGATCAATCATAATCTTGAAAAGTATTCGTACATAGACATATTCATTCAATCACTAGTACGTACTCTTATGTTTCTAGTCAGAGAGTCTTTTAATTGACCCATTTTATGAATTTTGACATATTTATGCAGTTATTCTTACATTCGCATTATGAACTTCGCAGTTATCGGTTTAAAGGCCTATTCAACGCAAACGCTCTTACATGTTAATAAACAATTGCTTAGGCTCATTACCATTTGACAGAAAATTAAAATAAAAAACAAAAAGTCATACATACGCATCTATGCAAAACCTGGTTGACAAAGTTAGGACTTTACTCCAGAGGAGATGAGATTCTTTACCTTACCGATATTACAAAATTTTGCTTCCAGTATAAAGACATATACTTAATTCTATTCATAATACTCCGTTTAAATAATTAACGCCGTTAAATATTGAAAAACACAACCATAAATTCGTATATATATGTAAAATAGATATAAAATTTTTTTCATTGTTTCTTGAATCTAAAATATAATTATTTTCTGAAGATATCGACGATCTATATACACGGCTTTCACTTGACATTGCAAAAAACTTTAGAGTCCAACAGTTATGTAGGCTTTATTCGTCGCGCTCAACGGCACACCGATTGTTCATCACACGCTTCAATCAATGTAATACAGGCCACCAAGAGACAAGTGTCCGCATAAAAACATTTTCTGTCCTTATTTGAAAGAAAAAAACGAAAAAAAACTATAATACATACATAAATTATGCGCCTCGGTCATATACGATATGTCGCTTTCAAACTGAATATTTTAAAGATTTTCACCTTTCTTTTTTCCTCCCGGAGCTCCTGTTGACACAGTGTGTCTGTAGCACTTTTTTGCTGGTCCAGGGAAGTAATCAGGAACGCTTGCTTACGCAAGGACCTACCAATTATCTGTTCTCGCCCCGAGACTATCGAACGATAAACGAAATGGCCTCGACGGATCGCAATCCTTACATTCTCTATTATGTGCCCATGTCGGTAAAGGATTATCTTTTGAGCACGAAGAGAAATTACAATAAAGCAATGAAAGAAAGTAAATCGAGTCCTAAACCATTTTTAGCCAAAAAGTCTCTGCTGGTACAGAAAATTCCATACCCGAAACTCAATCCTGATTACCCCTCACCGTACATGGAGCCTCCCGCGCCCGATTCTGTCTCTGATTATGTTAAATTTCACAACCATCCGATGAGCGAAAGGGACAAGCAAGAAACAAATGCTTTGCCACTGAATCATCAATCTGATGTCACGATCGAAAATAAAAAGAGCACGAAGAAAATTCAGTATCAAGGACCACCCGCTTATGTAAGAGATCACGCTCCAGCCGAACAGACTGAGCCTGAGGTATACAATTAATTTCACACTTTTCGTTTGAATTGACCGGTCATCTTTTCTTTACTTCCGAAAATGTAATTGCTTTAAAAGTTGATTTACTTCATTGTTTCAAATATGTACAGCTTATATAAAGTATTTTCTTAAAATGTTCAAATTTTTTCTCAACCCTTTGGAACGGGCATTATTTCTTCGTCCAGAAAAAATTTCAAAATAGAGTGTTTCCGATAGTTTAAAGTCTGATCTTTCAAGATATGTTAGATAACGGGACCAGAATCAATCTAGTCAATTTTAAATTATTTCAGTACATTTTTCGAAAAAAATGTACGGAATTAATATAGAAAACATTTTCAAAAATTCGATGGTTTCCCCCGTTGGAATTTTTCAATTTCATTTATTAAAAGCCGAAATTGAAAATATTTGAAATTTTGTTATAAACGTAAAATACGCACATTACAATTTGACAAAAAATTTTATTATTAATTTTATTAATGTTAATACCGTAAAACTTATCTTTCAAATTTTAATTTCTTTTTTGAATCACCCATGTACGCCTTTTATGAGCCGGGCCGGGATATCGTGGTTTAAAGAAAAAACTCATTTTTCGAGATTATTATGTGTTGCACAAATATAATAACTAATACTAAAGGCTGGTATATAACTAATACTTAATAGGTATAGTTTTTTATTAAAACTTCAAACTTCGATATCTCGACTTTAAAAACTCGCATAAATTTATTATTATTTATTTATTTTTTATCAATAAAAAATTAAATTATAGCTTGAATAAGCTTAATTTTAATGACTTTAGCGAGATTAATACTGAGGAAAATATGTTCTTACACTTATACATAATTCGGAATTGAGGAGTTTAAGATATTTAAGATATTTGAAGTGCAAAATTTTGGCTTTTAATAAATTAAATCAATTAGTAAATTCATTAAATGCAAGTATTGACTATTTTCATTCATTTGTATAGATCTATTCACTTCAACATGTTTATTTGATTGCGATGTTATTGAGTTATTCTTTTTCACTTTGCAGTGCAAAAGCTTTACTAAGTGAAATCAATTAGTAAATCCATTATTATTATTACTATGTTATTTAATAAAATAACAATATATCGAATTTTTGAAGAAAAAAAAAATTTACGCACCATTTGATAATTAGTTATTTACGATAAAAGTGCGGTAAGTGGCACTTTACGACACAGCGTGTGCTAAACGCCGTACTTTGAAGGGCTGCTTACGACACGAGTATCATACTAGTACATTTCGATACAGGATCACCCGCTTCGCTCACATGTATCGAACTTTATTTTTTTTAACGGCGTGAGCGAAACTGGTTGAAATTAGTTTCTTTACCACTGACTGTATTCTCGACGAGTGTGAAGCGATGGTGACAATCACACGAGTCGAGAAAGAGATGGGAGGTCTCGCGCTCTCTCCAGTTTTTGCGTGCGCGAAGTAAACCGATCTGCACATGCGCGTTTCTCGAGCACTATGAGGATCGTGCGCGAAGTATAATGATCTGCGCATGCGCATACTTCGCACACGCTTGTCAATAGAGTGCTCGAAACATGAACTTAGCACACGCAGAACAAGCATGAGAAGGCGAGTTTCGCGCACGCCGTTAAAAAAAATATTTTATCGCACTCTAACCTAAAAATCGTGCCTTTGCCGCTTTTTTTCTGGTCTCGTGCGATAAAATGCTGAATGATACTTGTGTGTAAGGTACTATTATAGCACTGACTAGCGTAAATCCGTTGTTACGCCTATCCGTGGCGTAAGTAGCCCTTTATGGCTCGGATAGGCGTGACGTATAAGAGCGGATTTACGCCATGCATTGCTATAAATATACTTATCTTTGTAAAATTGACATTCTAACTATACTTACTTCTGGTCTCGTCACTCGTAAGACGATATAACTATTAGAATAACGACATTTAAATTTCTTCCAGGATGTTTTATGTAAAAAGTCATAACGTCGAGAGTTGCGTAGAAAAATGTCCATTCTGATGTTAAAAGGTTAAAACTTTTGATTAGAAGTAAAAAGTACGGCGACAATTAAATTAAATAAACAAATTAACAAAATATGTAAAATTTGTATTCTAAACTTAAACATGTTTATAAGTAAACACTCTTAACATTTTCCAGTTAACATCGGAAAGTAAAGTTTCAAAAAAAAAAATTTCTAATAATGATCCAGCTAGAACTTTGGAGTTATCGCCTGATGGTGATAGGATAGAATTTCAAATTCAAGGGCATGATGGTCCAAAAACATATATTTTTGGTTTTGATACCGGTGATGGGTAAGCTTTTTAGGCATTTGATTTCAAACTCGTATTATATCCAATATTTAACCAGTTTTTAATAATGTACCATCAGAAAAAATCGTCAATTTAGACTTGAAGAAAGATTGAAGGATGGGACAGTTAAAGGACACTATGGATATTATGATGCCAGAGGAAAATTAAGAACAATAAAATACTTAGCTCGTCCATTTGAAGGATATCAAGAGAAACATCATGAATCAAATATCATTTCAGCTGAAGAAAAATAAGTAATGACAAAATAATGTGAAGTGTTCGAATTGAAGTTAAACAGTCATTTACTGTAACAATAACAATTTTTTTTTACATCTGACAAAGTAGAAAGTTAACATAAAGATGCAGTAAATCTTAGTCACAAAAATTATTATACATTCAGCATCTTCCCTAGATTATGTAAAAAACCATCTCCATTCTGCTTTGGTCGCACATAACGTAAATGAATTCAACAGATATAATTTTAACCAAATGATAATTAATGTGTCAACCACTTGCAGTAATCAAAAACAACCATTTTTATATTTGTAATTTTTTTTGAGCGTTCCTTAAAAATTAGAGCATTTTTCTTATTTCATTTTTTTTGTTTCTGCAGCTCCGTAAGAAGAACTTTTACTAATTTCCGACATTCCAATTGTTTTATACATCAATAGGAAAACTGTAACATGTATATTATTTATTACAAGAGCATATTTTTTTATAAATAATTGTCTAAATAAAATACTTACATAAAATTATAATTCCAACTCCAATAGAAAAGTACATTGTTGAACCTGACAAAAAGAGTCTAACAAGGTAATATAGCATAGGTACAAGAACAACAATTGTCCAAAACATTGTGTTAACAAGAGACCAAACTCGTCTTTCTAATCTAAATGATTCTACTCTAGGCACACCACTTGTTGCAAAAAAGTCTCCAGTTTGAATGAAACTTTCTACCATTTTATCCTACAAAATGTTTTTCCTTATTATTACAAAAGTAAAATAATCTAAAAAAAAAATTATTTAAAATTATAAATTACCTTTGTTTGATAAATATTATGTAACCATTGTGCTGCAGCTTCATCACCTTCTGGTACTGTTTCAAGAGCTATTCTATTTATGTACATGTGCGCTTCAACTCCTTTGCCAAGCAAGAGGTTTGTCATGGTAGGCTTATTAGGCTCTGTTGGTTTGAATGCTAATTCAATATCATATATTGCTCCAACTTTGCCTCTCAAATGTGGAATACTGGCTGTAAATCCTCTTGTTCTAGGAGTCAAATGGTGTTTCAATATAGGTAAACCTTTTTCTTTTGCAAACTTCTGGCTAGCTTCAGCTTTTTCAGGTGTGAAACGTGTACCTTCTGCGTAAAGCAGAAGCTGAAAAAGTTTTAGAAAAAATATAACATTTTGCTGCTAAATAGTAAAAAAAAAAGGTAACAGATTGCTTGAGCACTAACTCACCCACATAGTGTCTGGATAATCGACTAATTCTCTAATTTGAGCTCCTATAGTTTCTTTATCTTTTTCCCAGCTCCTTTCTAAGAAAATGCATTCAGCGAATTTCCAAGCCCATCCAAGAGTAGGAATGTACTGAATAGATTTTTTCGCATATGCTTTACAATTCTAAACATTATGTTTGATTAATATGATGTGAAACATTAATCATATTATGGTATTATTATATGTCAATTGCATCCTTTTTTAAGATTAATTATATTAAGTAATACATACTCCCAGCATTCTAATACGTTCACAAAACATCCAACCCATTAACCAATCAATTTCATAACTATGATTCATCACAAGATATCCATGCTCATGTCCATAATATTTATTGAAATCTTTTTTATCTATGTATATAATGATATCTGTTCCTGACCACCATTCTGCCATAAAAACTAATTCTAAAACAAAATTAAAAATTGCAAAAACCAAATGACACAAATTTAAAATATTTAGTAAATAATAATACAGTGTTTTATACTTACGACTGTAGAAAGAATAGCAAAGATAATAATTAATTTTACGATACAAATACTTTGAGAATGGCCTCAATCCAAAATATAGTATACATTGGAAGAAATTTATGATTAATCCAGATGTAAAAAATGTAATTGCAAACATAAGATGCATTAAACGAGAACGTTTTAAATAGGCTAACCAGACCATTTTTAGGCTTTGAACTTATTTGTGTGCGTTATGGGAAATACAGTTCTTTGTTGTTTCAATCTGAAAAATTAATTAGTTGTTTTAATAATAAAATTAAAAATATGATTTAGTTATTATTAATATCCAACTTCATTAAATATTAGTAGGTTGCTAACTGTGTTCTGAACCATAGATAGCACATAAATTATTAAAATATGTTAATGTTTTATTAAAAAATTTAAGACAAATAAAATGTTTAACAAATTAACTTTTCTTGTTCTTTTATAATCTACTATAAAAAAGCAATACATTATTTTCGAATAAAATATTTATAACTGTACAAAAATTAAACTAAATTGGCATTAACCGCAGTTAACCAATTAACAACGATTTTAAGTAATTATAAAAGATTTATCAATAAATAAATTAACAATCAAGAAACTAACATTTTAATTCTACAGAACTTGCATGAATATTTAATATTTAATTTTTAAGCAAAACTTAAAAACAATACTGTATTCAATTAACAATTTAAATAAAAAAATCATTTAAATAATTAAATGTAGTTTATATCATATAAATTGTTTATATAATATAAATCATGTTTTTAATCAATTATATTTAATTATAGGTATAGTTCAAAGTACATGTGGATTACATTCAAGTGGATAAAGTAATGCAGTACTTCAACAATTACTTACCAATTTTTTTATTGAGTTTCACTTATTTTTACTTAAAAATAGATAAGTAATTTTTCTTTAATAATAATTAAGTAGTATTTCTAAAGATTAAATATAACTTATTCTTGATAAAATTAAACAACTTAAAATCCATTGAGAAAATTAAGCTGAAGTTTTATTTATGACCATTATCAATTATGACTTATCACTAGTGATGAAAAAGATCCGCAAAAAATTAAAAAAAAAGGTAATTTAAATGTTGGAAAATATAATATATATTATAAAATTATAATCAATTTTACAATAAACAAGTTAAATTTGTATACGTTTAGAAAGCATTTAAAAAGTATAAAAATTTCATTATATAAAACGGTGAAATAGGTTGAATCAAAAGCATAATTCTTACCACTTAAAGCATCGATAAGAGCGCGTGTCCACACATTCATTAAAGTTTTCTTTTCGTTTTAATACATTTATATCGACACGAGAGTGTGTCAGGACACTGAAGTGCGTCTGAACATGAAAAAAGATGATAATGGCTTATTTCACTTCTATGTGAGAAACTCTAAGATAACTTCGGAATTATACGAAATCAAAATAAAAAATACACGGATACACATAGAAGGTAAGTGGAGAACTCAAGTCTGAAGGTTTAACGTCACATAGTATATAACGAATGCACAGAATTACACAATGTCACAACTTCATGATTTTTTACCTACCCCGCAAGTACACAACTCATGATATAACTATATATTCTCGATCTACTTGGAAAGTACGCATGTACACAAACTTCGTGAACTAGAAACTAAAATTTAAAAAATGTTTAGAATTTTTTAAACTGTAATAAATTGTACTTCACTTGCGTGTCTTAAACTTACTTATAAAATAATTGAGCGTCACTTACTCTTTTAAGTAAATAAATTATAGATAAGAATTACTTCTCGAGTCGAGGAAAGCACGTTGTTTTTCTCTTAAGAACTATAAAGAATTAAGAATTATTTCACAGAAACTGATTTCACATCATTTGCGCGTTTAAAACAATTTACGATAAGCATGATTTCTGAACAAAATTACTCAAAAAATTAATAGTTTATTTCCTTCCTCAAAGCAAATGGAATTGAGCCAAGATATGTCGAGATGTGCCAAAGTGTGCCTGAGGTCCGAATTTGACTTCTTAGACTTTTAGTTTTACATATACTTTCCATTTATACCTATACTGAGTTCATATCTAAAAGTGCAGAAATCTATGCGCATGCACTTTAGCCAGAATTACCTAGAAGGCTGGGATTTGTAACGAGTGCCTATATATATATATATTACATATTATAGTTTGATCGTAAAGCGCTTATTAATTAAATCTAAAATATCAAAAAAGAGCTATCCTTGAAAAATCGCGTCAAATATAACCAAAAATAGCACTTTTTACACATTCAGGTTATAATATCTCAAAAACCTAACGTAGTGGGTGAAATCTGGGGTCGGATCCAAATCCAGTTTATCCAGTGTAACAAACTGTATCGAAATTCGAAAAACATATACTTATCGACATTTGAATTTTCATACTATTTTGGTTCAATTTTTAATATTTTAACAATTTATAATCAGAGCGTTATTCTTTACCGTGTTTTAAGGGTACTGACAAATTTTCAGTTCATTCTGTGAAAGATGAAAAAAGTAGGTATGTAAAATTTTTTTTTTTTACTAATTAGTAAAGCAGATCAGTATATATATGGATAGATCCCCTTGTAAGGGATGTGCTATGGCCAGAAAGATCCCTACTTCACCGGTTTTTGTATTTAACGAAATATATAAAGAGAGAAACTAATTTTTGAAAAAACTATCTGTCTCGGAAATGATGTAAACATTAGGTATGTGGTTCTAGTTCATGAAAAGATTTTTGTTTTCGAAAATTTCGTTCATAATTCCCAGAGAGATTTTGCCGAGAATACAAAAATCTTTACATTATGGATGGAATTTCATGAAACAGGAACCACATAATGTTTACATCATTACCGAGTTGGTGACAGAGTTTTTTTTTCAGAAACTAGTATCTATCTTTATATATTCTGTTAAATGCAAAAACTAATAAGGTAGGAATTAAAATTTAAAATATGACGCTCTACATTTATCGACCGAAGAATAAATATTTCGTATTAATTAAAAAAATACTTTAAATCAACAAAGTTTCAAATAAATATTTTAATGACATCTACAAATATTCTTGTTCCTGTTGTTGAAAAAAATCGCTCATTTATAAGAAACAATATTTTTATCCTCATACATATAGATGTAGTGTGGGGTCTCGCTCCTCCCCGCGCTCCGAAGTACCTCGCGCTGTACTCGCTACGCGGCCTAGCTACACCCCAGGTCTCTCGCAAGCGGCAGATAATAGGCCCGGTTACTATGTAAGCCCGAATACTAGCTTCCCGGGCCTATGAGTATCCCTAGCTATTAATGATTAATGAATTAATCATTAATCTTTATTTTAATTTACGTTGCAGTAGTATGCATAACTTTTTATTACATTATTTTTACATGCATAACTCTAATTAATAATAAAATAGTACATTATACAACGGGTACGGAAAGGTTTTATTTACGAAACGAGAGAATTACGGCCCGAGCCGAAGGCGATGAGGGCTGTAACGAGTGAAGTAAAAAAGCCTTTACGTACCAGTTTCATATCGTATTTTATAGTACGAGATGCCGAAAACAAGCAACGAAGTTGTGATTTTTAGGTTAGAGTGCTATAAAGTAATATATAATATAATCTTTATTTTTAACTTTACAGATCATATACATCTATACTTTTCTAAATTCCTCTTCATCGTTAAGCATAAAATATGTACATATTGATGAATAAGCTCCATACTGTTCTTTTAAATGATCTTTTAGATGAGGTTTTACCCACCAACTTCACAATTAAATACATTATGCAATAAGCGGTTATTTATAAATAATTTATAATTAAATGGTAATTCATCTTACGATTTTTTAAACAGAAGGGATTTTTCAAAGCAAATCGTGGGGAAAGATAATGAGTTGGCATTAGGCACTAGCACTTAGTAACTTGCCAAGGAATACTAGATCCTCCTAGCTCCGTACGATGTACTTATGATATATAGACACGGTCTGATATATATATAGTACATTGAAAAAAATGTAGGCAGTATGCTCCTCTAAAAGTGGATGCGCTGCAACACTCTAAAGTGGTGTAACCGCTTTCTCTGTTTGGGGCAGTACTGCGAAAATCAGGAGAATTCTCCTGCGCTGTATTCATAGGTGCAATTTGGCAACAGCGCATGGCTTCGCTCGTTCAAGTCATACGGCGTGAAACGCAATTTAGAACGAGCCGTATGACTTGAACGACCGAAGCCACGCGCTGTTGCCAAATTGCACCTATGAATACAGCGCAGGAGAATTCTCCTGATTTTCGCATCTCTGGTTTGGGGTAACCGTTGCTCCAAAACGGTGCAAATACAGCGCCACACGACTGGTGATACAGTTCACTCAGAAACACGAGCAACGGCTTTCCGATGTTTGTGGCTTTGTGCGATCGCGTTGACCGCGCTTACAAGTTTTAAGGTTATAACCTTATATTTATAAATAAGTGTGTAAAAAAATACAATAAAATCCTATATTTTTTCATGTCTATGACATTGCATTGTAATTTACTTTCTCATTTTATGTTTTATTATAAAAATAACTACTGGTTTACGTTTTTTTAATTTATTTTATTATGTTTTATATAAAAATTAAGGAAAAGCTCCGTAAGATGTTGTCATTCTACTTAGGAGAAGGTGGGGCTAAATGGGCAAGCAGATAATATGAGTATTTTTAATATCTCCAAAACTATATATTGTTTATAAATATAGTTTTTTTTTGTGATACTTATGAATGTAATAAATTAAACTATGCAAAAACAAAAATTAACAATATCGAAAAAAATTAAATAAAAATCTTGTAAAATTTCAAGCTACGTAAAACTTATTTTAGAGTTTTTTCAAAGCATATAAAAAGGTAATATTTATATACATTTTCTCTGTTTATTAACTAAAATTAATAATTTAGTTTTCGAACTTTAATTTCCATACTTATTTTTTATTTACATATTTAATATATAGTCAAAATAATAAAACTAATAAAAAATTACCTGTGGGTCGAAATGAGCGAAACACAAGGGAGTAAAATGGGCCGATAGGATCACGAACAAGCAGACGACCGTTAACCTACAATCGCGGGCTTAAGATGTAGGGAGAATCTGTGATTTTAGATTTGTTAAGAATAACTGTTACGGTGCAATAAATAATGCCAAGAATTAATAAAAAATTAATAAAAATGTGTTCTTAGATTTAATAAAAAAGAAAAACGTTAAGTAGTTCAGATTAATAAATGTTTCTATTAAATGTGTAATAATTTATTTGTTTTAATAAAAGTTACATGTTTTATTTTTTTTAAATTACCCTGTTTAATTTTTATACATATTTTTTATATATAACAACAATAAAAAAAATTTTTATTCTATTTTTAATGTTATTTAAGTAATATTATTATTGTTTCAGAGCAAAACCCATTTCACCCCAACGGTAGGACAAAAAAGGTATTTTTCCTTCCTAAGAACCCTAGTGGAAATGACTTATGTGCTGAACTGTGTCTAACTGTGCAGAAATGGGCCGAAATGTGCCATAAATGTGTCCAGGTATATACATTTGGAACATTTAACACATTTTGGCACATTTTGGCACATTTCGGCACATTTTCGCACAGTTAGGCACAGAAATTATTTTAAGAGTGGTAAATAAG
>UELU01081423.1:0-10424 GCA_900490025.1 Megastigmus dorsalis
TTATTTTTATTATTATTATTATTATTATTCTTTCATTTATTATAAATTTTAAAGTGATTTGGAAAAGAACAATCAAATTTTACCTATTGGAATGATTTTGTCAACACGGCCAGGAAATAGCTCCTGGCGATAATAAAGATTCTTTTGATCTAAACCGAAATGTTTCTTTTAACTTTTTCTCGAGGCTCAAGAGATAGAAAATGATTCACGTCGACGCATTCGTAGAAGAAGTGACGTAATGCGCATTTCTTAATCTAACAATCCATTTTCATTGTTTCGATCCCCTTTGGAGAAAAAAAAGAGAGGCAGCGAGCGATTGCGCAAACGGTATCGTCTCGCACGTTTTACGTTTAATTTTAGATGCGCTTGTGCGAACCAGCAGAGGAAAAAGGTAACAACAACAACTCTAAATTTAGCGTGCAACGTGGGAATGACCAAACATCTTTTTTTTTCTTTTACCATGTTTTCGAGATACTAATTATGCGTTGATTCGTTTTACGAAAAAATTGTTAGACGTGCTTGAAATGAATTGGTTTGTAAAAATACAGATGAAACTGCGTGCATGGATGTGTGCATGTGCGTTGAGCGATGTTACAAAAAAAAAATTATTAAAAGAAAAAAAATGCGGAAAAAATGTTTTCATGCACAAGTGAAAAAAATAAATAAATTGATTTGTCGTTAAAAGCGCGAGTATCGGTTGATCGAAGTATGCCAGTTGTTTTTTGGTGTTTTCACATACGCTCGAAGAACAGAATAAACGTCGAAGAGTTGTAAAACGTACGTAAGTAAATAGAAATATAACTATAGACGGAAGTACAGTTGACCGCGGACTAAATCGCCTATTATCTTTCGATCTCTTTCCGAGCTTAACCAATATTTTTCTTTTATAATATCAATTCACTCTTTTATTATTATGAAGAAATAAGAAACACCAACCCTTGGAGCTCGAGGTTGCAATCGATGCGTTTTCGTCCTGTCAACTGTAATTTCGAAGCATAAAAATAAAAACTCACGAAAAGTGAAAGCGCGAAATCGAAATTCGGCCCTTTTTTCGCTTTTAAGCACGACTCAACAAAAAAAGGAACGGAAATGCTTTTTCTACTGATAAATATAGAGAATCTGATTTCGCGCTTTGACTCTTGTCTACCGTGCAATATTCGCACTACAAACAAAAAAATCGCGCATTATTAATATTATTATTAATTAATTAAGATACACTGAAGTAACTCGTATGTTTAATAACGAAGAGACGTCGTTGTGCGTTTCATTCGTCGTGAATGACGAGATAAAAAAAAGAAACGCATTCGAGATAAAAAGTACAAATTCTGTAAGACCCTTGTGTAAAGCATATGCGTCATCACCTGTTTTAGCGACCGACGTTTAGCTCGGCCTTTATAGATGCTCCGGTGTATCAACAGAAAAACAAGTGCGAGAGGGGAGAGAAAGAGCGAAAGAAAGAGAGAAAGTAAGTGTCGAGAAAAAATGTGTCTGAGTGGGTTAGAAGGATACACGAAAAAAATTAGAGAGGAAATTCAACGGGTTTAACTGATAAAAATATTCTTTTTTTAATACTACTTCGAGGCGGACGTCTATCGATTAATTTATTAACGAAATTAAATCTAAATTTATAAAAAAAAAATTATAATTAATTTAATAAATTTTCAGTTATTTATTTATTTGAAAATTCGTCGACTTCTCTTGACAAAAAAGTGAGATGTCAATTTTTAGACTTTTAGATAAATAGATTATTGTTTTTTTTTTGTACGATTAACAAGTAGTAGATTTCGATCTCGAAGTTGCACAGATGAAAGAGTAGACAGGAAGGAGGGTAGAGAGTATTTCTTCGCGAATGGGAAGGTTGGGAGTATATAAAAAAAATATGCAGGTTACGGAGTCGAAGCTTGCGATGTAGATTTTTAAGTTTAGATAGACTGACATAAAAAAAATAAAAAAAAAATAAACGTAACGAGTGATCTCTGAAACCGATGTGTAAAAAGTCGCGATGCTGAAAAAAAAGTGTGAGGAAGAGAAAAAAGTAAACATTGATGAGGATCTAAGTGCAATATCGCACTGATTAATGATTGATAAATGAATAAAAGTTATATCGCGAGATTCCAGGAGCGATGAAAGTTTTCAAATTTTCTTGTGCATCGTATATACATGTTGGCCGAGGCACTTTCGATTCTGAGAATCTTTTTCTTTTACCTCGACTTTAACGTGGGAAAAAAATTGTCAAACTGTCGATTACTTTAGTCCTCGTATTAGTTGTACCATCAAAGTCATTATAATATTATATTTTTTAAGAAATATATGTACCTTATTTATGTACTTTATCTCTTGCTTTTTACAAACTGAGCTTTTTCATTGCTACATAGTCTTTCTCTTCGGGATTGAAAAAAAAAAAAAGAAAAAAGAAATTAACTACCGCGCAGTTGCACTTTTTACTAAACAAACGAAAATAATGTCCAGCTTGGCGATGAAGACAGGACGAAATTCGTGACGCATTGTTGTATCAAGAATGCGTCATCCTACCGCATGAAAAAAAAAGTGAAAGAGAGAAAGAGCATTGACAACAATCATATTGATTGTTTTATAAACTCGCGCGGTCGATATGAACGTGTAACTCAATCGGAGGGAAATACTCACGGAAAATATTGCTTTTCTTTTTAAGTCTCATTTTCTTTTTTAACGGCGAATGGATTCACCAAGAGTTGATCAGTGCTGAACACGTCTCTTTGCTTTTTAATGATTTTGCTAATATATTTTATTAAAAATTTAGATTTATTAGCTTCTTTAATTTACTTTTTGTACAGTACAATATAAATGAGAGGTATATCTTTAGTTAATAAACGTAATTTCAACTTTTACTTTTATAAACATTGCACAAAATGATTCTACTATTTGCCAAATTGAAATTCTGAATAACGTCACTTATTTAAGTACGTTTAGCACCGCACTTTGTTATATCTTTTAAAAAATCTACTTATTTTTTAAGTATTTAACAGAAGATTATAAGTATCACACACAACATTCCTAGAAAAAAAAATATATCTTACAAAGAGCCAATATCTCGCGAGACATACCAATCGCAGGAACAGAATCGAGAATGCCTCGGGTTAATCTTCCGCGTAGTGATCGATTTAAAATTATTTTTGTTTATTTCTTATACGTGTAAAAAAAGCAGTTGAAAATTAGCGAGAAACAGCAAAACATACAGGTTTTAAATTTTAATCCAGCAATAATGTATGAAAGCTGGAGAAGGAAAAACTCGAAACGGAGAAAAAGGGAGAATAGACGTGGATAAACATAATATCGATATCTAAACCTTGTAAATTGAAATCTTTACTTAATTTTTCAATCTCCTCGCAGTAAAGTCAGCTTTTTTGCTCTATTTAAATATTGAACTAAACTACCAACTGGCGCTTATCGCAGCGAGACGAAATGTATATTTATCGCATTACTTAGTCAGCGAGAAGAAAGAAGTGAATTTTTGAAAAGGGAAGCCATTAAATCCTCGTGCGGGGTCGTAAAAGGGAAGAAAAAGTCTCGCTCGCGCACTTGGGCACACGGGGATATTCTTCGCGGCTCTTCCCCGTCCTACACACTTTTGGCTTTTTAACGTTCAGAGTGCGTTATTGTGACCGGCGTTTCTCGCCTAGCCTCCACGTGCCGAACAGCCATAGCGTGTATTTTACGTTCCCTTTTTACACACACACACACACACACACACACACATGCGCGCGCGCGCCAGGATCCAGCTGCGCTCGTTTGTTCGCGGCAATTTCCACGATTCTCCGTCGTCGTTTTCCCTCCTTCAAGCTTTCCGGCAACGAGCGAGTTGATGCTTTTTTGCGATGCGGATATTCGCCTAGCGTCTTTCGCTACTTCCAAGCGCTCTCGCTTTTCCCTTTATTTATGGTCATGCTGTTCTATTGGCAAACGCCTTTTTGCAAATCCGACCACTGGAACCTTTGTACTTCTCGCTCTCTCTGTTTTTTTTTGTAAAGCATATTTTTATTTGTAGCTAACGTTCATCGTCGCTTAGATGAATTATTCGTTAATTTTCTACAATTTTTCCAAAAAATCTTCTAGAGCGACTGCTATCTCGAAAAAATTAAGCTATTTTCCAAAGTAGCGAAAGTCGCTGCGTGTATGTATTTTATCGTACTTTAAAAACACTGATATCGCTTGAGTTTTGCTATTTATTTCTTGAAACGAACGCATATTTTTCGAGAAAAACATTACGTATTTCCTGCGAGACAAAGTATTTCGGACTGATGTATATAAACTAGTTTTTAGAAATTGAGTAAACGCGAATTGAGTTGCGGCGTGCAATTGCATTCATGTACATAAGACAAAGTCTAAATTAAATTGTAAATTTATTTATATTTATTTCAAGGATTTCGAAAAAAAAAGGATAAAGAAAAATTTCGTTTGATTGTACTCGAAAAATATGCTTCTAAATCAATTCGCGTCTAATCGATATTTACGCAGAAGTCCAAGACAAGTTTTACAGATGTGAAAATTATACAAAACGAAAGAAAAGTTTTAAAGCCTGCCGATACATCGGGCAAGTTTGCTTCCTCGACCATGTGATACTAAAATTATAATAGTGCAAATCGCAAGTGCGTGAAAATGAATATAATGTACTGAGGAAAATAAAGGCAGAATTTTAATTTTTCTTAATGGACAAAATATTATGTTGTGCATACAAAAAATTTAGTCATATAAGCAATGTTTTGTGAGCATAGCACACGTTTTTCTATTAAAAAAATCATTATCAGCGAATGAGTATTTTTTGATGATTTTTATACGTATACAAATGTTATTGCTTGTAAGCATACTCAAATTTTATTCTCAATTCATTGATCAAAACGGCTTGTAATTTTTCTCAGTGTAATATACGAAATGCAGACGAATGTAAAGGATCGCGACGAAAAGAAAAAAAAAAAGTGTGGGCAAAATGAATCGAGGTGGAAACTTGGTTGCTTTAGAGAAAAAATGGGTGCAACAGCAATATGTTCGGATTGATACAGTATTTTGACGCCGATTTAATTGATATGCTCTTTAATTATCTTTCCCTTGGAACTTTCAACTATTTATAACCGACACAAACTTTTATAGAATGAAACAATCTGAGTAAAATTTCCATTTGTGAAAGTATTTAAAGAGCAATGACAATGTAAAAAAGCAGAGAAAATAGACGAACGATTGCTTATGAAAAAACGAAAGAAATGGAATTTTATGAAAAAAAATGCGTTAACTAGTTCATCAGCTAGAAAATATGTGAATGTTAATGATTTTCAATGATATATATACTTCGCTGCAGTTGTTATCGTCGCCGAAATACGAGGACTCGACCAAATAGTTTAAGAAGCACTTTAAAAACAAAGTTCGATATTTAATCGAGGGAAAGATAGATTAAAAAAAGGAAAAACAAATTTTTCGATGTTTTGCTGAGCTACATTTACATTCTCATTATTTCCTTCTTTTAATGTCTTTTTTGACCGTTTTATTATAAGGTCAACAAGCCAGAAACATAAATAAATTAAATTAGAGTAAAAATGTAATGAGGAAAGCATAGCAAACAATACACAATGATGGAACAAAGAAACGAAGGATAAAAATAAAAATAACGGAATACTAGTCCTCGGATTCGGCGGCGAGCAACTTTTAAGAACCTCCCAGGAAAAATGTAATTAAATGCTTAATCGATTGATGAAAACACATAAAAAACGATACATTCACAAAATAACTAAAAAATAAATAAGCATACAAAATATTGAAGTAAATAATGATGAAAAAATGGGTGTTATTTTTAGATGTCTATTAGATTATCAGAATCAGAAACTAAGCCAACCTTAAACGTAAGAAATAAAAAAATGTGCAAAATAAAAATGATAAAACGCGAAAAATACTTATTGCTACTACCGCAAATTGTAATAAGGAACAAACAATTTGATTGATAAATGAACGATGAGCGCGAGATCTTCTTCAAGAGCTGGTGCGCAATGATTTAATAGAAAAATAAGCTAAATGACGTACTAGGTGCAGAGAAGTAAAAAAAATTCACACAACCGGAACTATAAGCGTTTTAATATTATAAGAAAAAAAAACATACACTCGCAGTCTTTTTCTACTCGGCTTTTATCAACGCACGCAAACTTGCAAGAAATCAATAATAAAAAGTATCCGGTACACCAAAACGTAAAGTGAAAGAGCAAATCGATCCTTAGCCATGTAACGAAGGGATGGGACAGAGAGTAACGCAAACAAAATGAGCAAACGCATGAAAAGAAAAATATTACCAAAAAAACGTAAAAAAAAGATGAAAGGTGTCGAAACGAGTTATCGAGAAAAAAGTGCGTAAGAAGCGATTAGCGCTCGTAATAAGAATAAAAAAAAACAAGTATAAATAAACAAAAAAAAACACGTCTCGGGCGCCAAGTCGCGCCCCTATCCGCCGTCTACGAACAATTTTTCCTCAAGACATTTTGCTGCTTTCATTGTTTAGATGAGTACTATAAAAGAAAAAATATGCAAAAAAATATGAATTACAAATCGAGCGTAAAACGGGTATGCACAAGAGAGAACGAGTGAGAAAGAGAGAGAGAGAGAGAGAGAGAGAGAGTGAGAGAGAGAGAGAATGGAATGTTTGCCTCGTGTTGTTCTCAACGATATCTCTCGACTTTCGTTTCATTAGTTTTTCCTTTGTTACTACTATCAAGCCTCTTCAGGGACTATAATTGAAAAAAAAAGAAGTAAAATTTAGGTAGGGTGTCTATTTTAGGAGTTTTTCAAAATTGACTGATACGAATTATATTGTATAATTGTGTGTAATTATAGTTTTTAAGGCGTTGAGAGAAGGGAATGAATTTATGATGTTGACAAGATGTTTCTTATGCGGTTACAAAAGCGTTTTTGTTGATGTACCCAAATTTCTATATACTGTAAGTAAATGTTTTTCGTGTGATAAAAAGAATAAAGTATTTGTGATTATAAATCGGAACTGTTTCGTAGTCATTACCGAGTAGATTGTGGTCAGTGCTTCTTGCGTTTATTTTGTCGAGCAGGCAACATGATTTGATCGGTTCTTAGAAAAATATCTTGTTTGTTCTGTGTAAGTAATGTTTATGAGAACTTAGTCCTACTTTTTAAAGTGCTTTTTTAAAAATACTTGTAGACAATATATAGATTTTTTCTATATGTCATGTTTAAATGTAAATTTTCGGAAGGGAAGTTTAGTTGATGGCTAGATTTGACTGTAAATGTACATTTTAATTCAAATTTGCGTAGTGTATTTATAGGAATGCAAATTTTAAATTTTGATCTATTTCACCAAAAAGTCTATTAAATTGAAAATTGAATATCATGCTTGATTATAATTGTAATATTTTAGGCTGTAGTATGAAATATTTCGAAAAGTATTAAAAAAAAATGAAAATTGCTAGCGTGTAGGCGTGAATTTCAAAAAAAAAAAAAGAAAAGAAATTGGCTTTGTAAATATAAAAATTATAAAGTATAAATATCTCAAGAGCCTTGATCAGGTGCTGAATCTTAATCGTAAAAACTTTTAAATTTCGTCGAAAAATGAAAGGATGAAAAACTCTTGGCTTTCGATACCAAAAAAACAAGCGCGTTCCTCCTGAACGACGAATAGAAATCAATTAACGACATACGTAATTAAAATGGAAACAGAGGAAAAAAAGCGTCGCCTAAGAGAAAAAAAAAAATTCGAACGTGCGGCGATATACAACTTCAGGGAAAAAGTGCGGTCCTTTTCTCAGTTGTAGTTGAGCCTGCACTGGGCGACACGAGTTCACTTCGTCTCACTTTCTCTCAGTAGTGGAGTCGTGATTTTCGTCGGCCCGGCCGAGAGAAGGGGAGGAGAAGAGCGAGAGAGTAAGAGGAGACATCGAGAGATGTCGTCGAGAGATGAATGTGAATATGAGAATGAAAGCGAGAGGGAGAGAGAGAGAGAGAGAGAGAGAGAGAGAGAGCGAGAGAAGCAGAGAGAGAGAGAGAGAGAGAGAGGAAGAAAGTATGAATGACAATGAGAAAAGTGGGTACGAACAACCGCGAGAGGCTCCGGCACTAAGAGCATTTAATCAATGGTAGAAGAATGCTTAGTGGATATTAAAGAAAAAAAAGTAACAAAAATGGCATAAAAAAATGAATTACAAAAAAAATATACCAGTTTCACGTTTGTAAACGGATAACGTTGTAACTACGATTTAAGGAGAAAAAGAAAATGAATATAATGTTATTATGTAATATTATTACGAGAGAGAATGAATGTGATGAAAGGGCGAATATTGCGTGTCGGGCAGTATAGTAAAAAAGACTAAATATTACAAAAAAAAATTAAGTAGAACAATAACGAGAAAAGGGTTAAGGACGAAAGAGAAAAAAATACGAAGACATTTTACGCCCTGTACACGGTGTATGAGTAATCAATTAATATGTCGAATGAAAATGCGAGATGAGAGATGGACAAGAAGACACTCGTGTTCTTGTAATAATTGTAAGAGAGACGGAGAGAGAGCGAGAGAGAGAGAGAGAGGTAGCGAGAAAGAGCATTTCTTTTTCTTTTTGTCAATGATGATTCAGCGTTTTTTCAGCGTTTAACGTGAACGAATAAAGCAAGATATATAAAAAAAATATTATTAATATGATTCATTAATCATTATGATTGTTATGATTATTATTAATTATCATTATTAATTATATTAACAAAGTGAAGATTAAGAATTAAAGAAAAACAAAAAACAAAGAAAAACACAACTGTATGGGAAGATAATGATTTATATACTTCAGTTAGAATGGATCAATAAAATGCGTAAGAAATTAAGTGAGAGAAAGAGGGAGAGAGGGAGAGAGAGAGAGAGAGAGAGAGAGAGAGAGAGAGAGAGAGAGAGAGAGAGATAAGCATACATTAAAAAAACACACAGGAGATGAGAAAATGGTGAAAAAAAAATTGAAAGCGAAGTAACTGCTGAGAAAAAACTTATTGTACATACGTTATGTAATTACATGTGTACCCGTATGACTGTCGCGAATATGACGAAGAGCAACTCTGTTCGTCGAACATAATTAATGACAATGGCGATGATTATGATGATGATGATTTTCTCTGCTTATGCGGATTCAAATAAAATTTGTGTATTATTAAGCGAAAAATTTTTGCGTGTTGACGTTCTTATTTCCTTCACTGCTATGTGCTCTGTTCTGTACCTTAATTGTCTTCCTGCTAAATTCTATTTCATAACAAATTAATTTATTCATTAAAAAATTTTATTTTAATTTCTTTTAAATTAATTTGATAAAGATGTGGAAGCATTGTGTATCTATTAACCCTTTCATTATTATTAAAAAAGTTTAAGTATAACTTCCTTTCACTTAACTTTGAATAACAGTATAAGCTTGGAAAATGCAGTTACAATTTAATCCTAATTAATGCTTTTGTTTTGTGAATCATTTATACAAACACTTATTCAAGGTAGAATTTGTGCAATGGAAATTTTTATCTTTCACCGTATGTGAAAACAAATGTTTCGATTTATTATTTACAATCTTTTTAATTAACTTTTTAATTAACTTTAAATTATATTCTATTTATTGTTGTATACCAAGATTTAACTGAAACATTAACAAAAACGTGTAATTTTTAGTAATGTATTTATAAAATTTCCCATAATTTTATATTAATTATAATTTTTACATTTAGACTAGTTTAATTTATTTATTAGTATCAGATGTAAGCTCACGTGAAGAAAATATTTATACAGAATATCAATCATCAAATCATCAAGCAATATAGGTAAGTTACTATTCATTACTTAGAATTCATACAAATTATTTAATTGAATAATTTAATTCTTTTGTTCAAAGAACAATTAGAATAGAATCTAGTCAAATCAATTTTCTTATTATGTATTTTGCTGAGCGCATAATTTCACTTCTGCTTTTATTCTGAAATTAAATGTAATCACTAATTAGCGATTCTGTTACATCAAGTGGATATGTGATTATTGACCCGACTTATAATTTCACAACTTCTTAGTGCTGTAATTAAAAATTGATTACAAAGATTACAACTGATTGCACGCAAAATTATAGAGTAATTTGACTACACTGAAAAAAAAATTTGGTCAAATTAAGAAAAATTTCATTAAAACAAATAAATAATTTCTTCCAATTCTCCCTGTAACATCATTTATTTGGATGAAATAAATTTAAAATTTTGATTCAATAAAATATTTTATCAAGTTCAAAAATTATTGGTTTTAAATACAGTAAATATTTTTTTAAGAGAAATACATATTGTTTAGAATCAAATAAATATTTATTTTATTCGTACATTCCATGTTATTAATTCACTCAAATATTTATTTGACTGAAAACCATATTTTATTCTTTTAGAA
>UELU01081424.1:7813-20028 GCA_900490025.1 Megastigmus dorsalis
GTGAGCGTGCGTGCGTGCGTGCGTGCGTGTGCAATGTGTGTCTGCACGTAAGTGTGCAAGAGAGCCGCATTCTTTGCCTCATTTGACATGGCCGTTTTGTTTTTTCGCCCGGGGAATCGAAAAAAACTTTTTCTCGGCGCGCGCGCAATTTTTTACGTCGTCGTCGGCAGCGGCGGTGACGACGCATTGTTTCACCGGCTTGGATCACGACCCTTTTTTTTTTCGACGATGTCGCGCATCGCCGTGGCTGTAGTTGTTTCGAGTGTGTCGTCCGGGTTCCGAGTGCTTTTGCCCCCTCTTTTCCGTCCCTCCCCCTTCCTCTCTGCCCCACCTTTCTCTCATGTAGGTTTGTTTTTAATTCCGACGTTTTGATTGAGTTGAAGTGAATTTTTTGATGACTGCTTTTGCTCCCGGGGGCTTTGTAGGTTAGTTTAATTTTCGCATCACCACGGGGGCAGTAGCTTTTTTCGTTCGAGGATTGTTAACTGAATTAGGATAAACTGATTTTATCAGTCCCTCTACTTTTCTTTCTTTCTCTTTTTTCCATTGTGAAAAAGTTTGCATGAGCTTATACGGCGCGATGTTGCAATTGAATTTTTTCGTCGTTTTGAGCTGTATATAGCGTAACGTATACTTGCAGCTAGCGAGAAGGATTTTGTAATGGAATTATTTTTAAACGAAATAATCGTGACTTTGTGCGGAAGTGTGTACGTGTGATGGAACGATCACACGTTTACACTGAAAACGTGGCTGCAAGTATCACATGTAATTCAATACTATTATCTCATCTGAAATTGATGCCAGTATGATTGTCACCGCAATGTGAACAAACTTTGCAAAAAATCTGTTACTTAAGTTTGCCGGAAAAGATACATTGAATCACCGTACAAAATAAGTCTCGACAATTTCGTATACAAAAAAATTCTATCTTTAAATACTTCATACGTGAAAATAAGATGGTATTAGGACACGTGAAATATAAATAGAAACAGCTCACAGAAAAAACTGTGTTCTTTAAAGATTTAATTAAAGGTACAATCGTAATCATAAACACTGAATTTGTACAAACAGATGTTTTAATGCCAAATGTCATTTAATTAATCGCAATGCAAATACAATAAAAAATAAATAGTTTGTTTTTTAAATTTTGAGATTGACGCAGACATTTAATTTAAAAAAAATTCAATTAAGCTTCATAATAAACAATAAAAAATACACAGTTTGTTTTTTAAATTTTGAGATTGACGCAGACATTTAATTCTAAAAAAATTCAATTAAGCTTCATAATAAACTCTATTCTCTGGTAAACATTTCTTAGAATTATTAAAAAAAGGTACCTAGATATTGAAAAAATAATAATAAAACTTTAATCAATAAGAAATTACTTAGTTCAATTTCAACTAAAATACATAATTTAAAAAGTGTTTAAAACATAGCATACAAAAAATATTACAAAACACTGCACGCAATGTAAATTACCTAAAAATCTACGTGATCACATTGACGATACCAAACAAAGAAAAAGTTAACCTTATAAAGTATCGATCTAATGGTAGAAACTAGTTGGCGAAATTTCTGTCAATCCCATCCTCCCGAAACCTTAAAAATCTTAAATCCTCAGCATGAAAGCAGAGTTCGACAAAATATCCGATGGAGGAGAGAGCATAACACGGGAGAGGTTAGGTCTTCCTCTCCACGCATTTAAAGGTCCGCCGTGCACGAAAAAGCAAACCCACGCCGACTCCGGCCGACTCTCTCTCACGCGCACAGTCTCGCAGCCGTGTGCGGCAGAAAAAAAGGAGGAAGGCAACGAATATCTTCGGTCTTACCTCTATCCCTTCGTTCGATATACTCAGCGGCCTCCAGAAGGGCAGCAATGCTCATATTTCCCCAGTTTGGCGTGTTCCCCCGCTGTTCCCACCGCCGGCTCTTCCTAGATCTGCTACTTCTCTTGCTTTCACACTTCTTTTCTCGGCGCACGAATAAACTGTGTGTGTCTCGGAAGCGCGCAAAAACACCAAGATATATAATATACAACACTTACGATTGATACAACACAAGCACTATTTATATATATGTATTATGCAGTTGAACGGATTTTCTTGCTCTCAAAGCCACGAGTATTTATTATATATTTATATCTATGCTATTCTGCTCACTGTAGTTGGTAATATTACGTTCTTCACGCTGGGCTTGTTTTTTTCTTTCCCCTTTTACGCTGTTGTTAAAATTTTCTTCGCTGCTGCTCTCTCTTTGTGTTTACCTGCGGTTATCGTAATATTACAAATCCTGCAAAATAAAGAACAGCCGTGGCAACTCGCACAAGTTAATTTATGAGGCGAAAGCGAGTCGCGCGCTCGCGCACGCACGAGGCATGGGAGAGAAAGAGAGAAAAAAAATTGAAAGAACAAACTGCCGCGCGCGCTCTCCGCGTATATAAACACAAAAAACAACAGGCGCACACGCACACACCACTTTCGTCGACTTTTAAAGGACGCACAAAAAAGAAAATGGATCGGAGCGACTCGCTTTCTCACTCGCGGACACGCGGACGGAGAAGGAACAGCCCCTTTAAACAACATCAACAACAACCGCAAACAAAGAAAAATTGCAGCAAAAATAAGAGCAGAACCGTATCACCGTGCACGTGTGCCTATGTATACACACACAACGGAAACAAAGAGGGAAAAAAACTTGGACACTGCCGGACTCTTCCTTCTCGTCCAGATCATTAAATCCCCGTAGCTCTAGGATTTCTGATTCACTCCGCGCACAATATTATTCTCGTCTATTCGCGGGCTCATTTCTCTCAATTTGCAAAAAAGCAGAATTCGCGCACGGACTCCAAACTCCGATTCCTCTCCCTTTCCTCCTACCCACCACTCACTCCCTCTCTCTCTCTCTCTCTGGTCGTTTCCGAAAATCGGAGCAATCAAACATGAAAAATCACGCGACGGAGGCAAAAAAGCCGACGGAAAAAACCTCGATCGAAACACACAACTTTTGAACGTACGAGACGGAATAAAAAACTCGCGCACACGTCGCCTCCTTGTATTACCTCGCTAATAAACCTCTGGCTGGTGCCCGTCGAGCACAAGAGAGAGAGAGAGAGAGAGAAAAGAAGAGCAGCGCTACGTATGTCGCAATGTTGTTGCACTGTCACATAGAAAAGCGAATCGGCCGCTTTGTGAGAAAGAATTACAAGTGCAGATGAGGCGAATAAATAAATAAAGGAGAGGAAGAGAGAGATAGAGTTAAAGAGTAGGGACACAGAGAGAGAGAGAGAGAGAAAGAGAGAGAGAGAGAGAGAGAGAAAGAGAGAGAGAAGAAACGAGCTCAATCAACGCGTGTGCACCGCGACGTACCTGTACGTATGCTACGGTATGGTATATGTATATATGCACTCTCTCACGTACACGTATGTGTGTATGTGCACGCGAAGCCGAACAATAATACAACGGCAGCAGCAGCAGCACGTTCGTCGAGGACGAAAAAAAAAACGCACGCGCGCACGCGACGGGGGACGAGGAGCGACTGAGGAGTAGCAGCGGTCGCAACGAGCAGCGAGTCGCAGCAGAGCCGCGTAGCAGCAGCAGCAGCAGCGGAGCAGCAGAAGCGGGGGGTGGGGGGGGGGGGGGGGGGAACGCGCGCGCGCGCGTCGGCGAGGTGTGTATGTATATATACACCGCGGCGAGCTTTGGGAGAGGGGATGAAGAATCAGACAGAGTGAGAGAGAGACGGAGTACATAGGAGCGTAGAGAGCCAGAGGAGCGGAACCGAATAGCGTCGCTCTCTCGGAGGCGACTGAACTGCTCTCTCTCTCTCTCTTTCTCTCTCTGTCTCTGTTTCTCTCTCTTGTATTAAATTATAACTAATGCTGTGATATCATAGATAGTAAGTAATTATATGCAATATTGTATATAGATTAGTGAAAAAGAAGACTGTATTTTATAAAATGTAAAACCATATACATATACATATACATATGTATATGGTTTTACTATTCAATTTTTGTATTAATTTGCAAATAAACAAATATCTATCTATTTATTTATCTCTCCCCCGGTCCAAATAAATTATTATTCTATTCTATTCTCTCTCTGACTCGCTCTCTCCGTCTCTCTCGCGAAAAATAGCTGAGCGAGTGCGAAGGGAAATTTACATCGGCGATACTGCCCTTTTCCAGGGATGGCTTGCTCGATTCCACTCTGCGCCTATTGCCCGGCTCTGACTTTTCCTGCTTTTTGGAAATTCATGGGGGTTGTGGGACTGCAAACGAATTGGAGGGGCTTATAATACCAAGTGCCTTGAATGAGTTTTAATTTTAGAATGTTTTATATTTCGGAAATTTAAAAAATTCTTATCGTTTAGAGTTATCTTATTTGTTTAAAAAATAATAAACATTTTAATAAATTTTCGTTTTATTTACGTTCTCAGTGTAGACAATTTTTATATAAAATTATTTCGAGTCCGAAATGAAGTTTTTTCATACAATCGTTATGAAAATAAAAAAATAATTTTATTTTCATTTCTACACATTCTGGTTTTATCCGGTTTTATTATAACAGAGGAGTATTTCCGAGCCTTATATTTCTTACATTTTATATCGTGCAAAGTAATAATTATTCAAGTATACTCGTATGAAATGCAAAATAAGTATCATAATTTTATTTACATTTATAATTACATTAACAATAATTCAACATAATAAAAATTTGCTGTTAAAACCATTTTCATTTTTATTATTGTTGCTTATCGAGTTTACAACTCGGTTTACAAAGCTACAGAAATATATCGACAAGTTATATACAACTACTCTGAGCTGCACGTTACATTTTAATGCTTTCAATAATTGAGGTTCATTATTATAGAAGTAATGGAAATGCGAAATTACATTGAAATTTTCAATCTAATTGAGTAACTTTATCAGAGGTATTTACTGTATAATTTTGAGTTGAGCTAAAGGCAATTATGAAAATGGCATATACGCATTTATGAAAATAGAGCGTCGTATTCCACTTTTGTACGTCAATTCGTAGATTGCCACCAATTTATTTTTCGATATTTTTTACCCCTTGAACATTATTCTTATAAAAAATGATCAACTGCTGTAATATGTAATGCACTTCGGGATAAGTACGTACGCGCAAAACTTGTAAATTTATGTATAATATTCAAGCTGTATAATCTTGATCTCGCATTATGCAATAAAAAAATTTGAAGCCTTGTTTTACAAGGAGATTACTTGATATACATCGATGGCGATATCTTGGGCAATTTTATACATTGTATCTTATTGTATCACGTAAGCGTATACTTTGTTTAATTGAAAACTGACGCAAATTAAAGGTTAGTAAGGCATCAATTTATGGCACCTCGCAAGGCTGGATTAAAAAAGTTGGTGAAGCAGTTACTCCCCCCCCCCCCCAAACAAAAACCATATGAAAACAAATGAAATTAAACCATTACTTCCTTTACAAGTCAACAACACTATTTTTTACTCGCAACAACTATAATGAGTATTTCGATCGCATCACAAAGTGCACACACATCCTTTCTCACTCGTGTATGTGTAAAAGAAAAAAATCCAGCAGTCATCCGCATTCTCCTATCAAGTCCAGCACATTTCCCCATAAGTTTTCACATCGGCGGACAGTCCAAGGCCGTCCGTTTCGAAAAAAGTCAAAGAAAGCGAACACACACAGAGACGTACACACGCGCACCCGTCATGAAATTCACCTGGATCCAGATGGGACGATTCACGCGCGTCAGTTAAATGCACCCCAACCGGCACTTTGGTGAAGAAAAGGTGGAAGGAGAGGGAGTAAGAGAGAGAGAGAGAGAGAGAGAGAGAGAGAGAAAAGGTGCACGCAGGCAGCGCGGAGCGCAGACGTGGATATATACGGGGAAGAATGTTTTGAATTCTGCCGCTGCCGCGGCTTATTGCACTTGTATTTCTCACGAGGCAATACAAGCGCATCCGAGTAGAGTAGGGAGCTTTCACGTCCATTTCACACAAATCGGCGCAATAATTTTTTACTCATTATCTAGCCCTTTCCCCTTCTCCCGCGTTTCGATCCTTATCTGCCATAATTGAGATGGTGTGTACGCTCCTCTTGTTCTCTAATTTATTCCTGCGCTTTACTGCTTTTTAATTGCGCTGCGTTTAAGCTTTGCGTATGTGTATACTTATATGTGTTACGCGTACTTGCGTGGCCATTATTATCATCGCGTTACGTTGCTGCTGCGTATATTTTTCAAACTTGTTCCTTCCCGCTCTGAACTTGCAACTCGTTTCTCTGAATCGCTAGATTAGCTTAATTTATTGATATTTAAAAGAGCGTTTGTGAATCCTAGTGAAAACTCGTTTTCCGCTGAATAACGACTTTCTTACACATTTGAAAATTTAGATAATATTGTGCCTCGAGTATAATATTACAATTCAAAATATCATTTTTAATAATGCATTTAATAATGCAGTGCGAGATTATGCAGTAGAAGAAAAGTATAAGTTTTTTGTAGTTGAATGAAACAAAGGATTTCGAAGCCTTATAATTGAGCTCGGATGTAGTCTCTAGTATAATTTGAACTTTATACTTCATTGCAGATACAAAGGATGATGAAGAACAGAAAAGTGGAGATTTTGTTTGTTTAAAGTCCAACAATAGCTCAATGTTAACAGAATCCCCCTTACGCCATATTCCTCGGTCTATCGATAACTTATTAAAAATGGAAATATAAAAGCATCCTAAGCGAACGAGTAAGCAACGTTTGAAGCGAGCAACAAAGTAGGTCAGTAACCCCCGGTTACCTCGGTTACCTAGGCAGTCGAAAATTTTCGCGAGAGACTCTCCTCCAATTCTCCCCCCCCCCCTCTCTCTCTCTCTCTCTCTCTCTCTCTCTCTCTCTTGTATTACTACTATGCTCCGCTCTCCCGGCAGTCCCGGCGTAGTAACTGCACCTCGTCGAGTCGAGCGGCACATAAGCTAGGTCGCGGATTTTCGCTGTTGCCACGCGCTCGGCGCAGAGCCGCGCTTCCATCACTGTTATAACTTCCCTCTCTCTCCCTCTCTGCTGTCTCTCTCACACTCGCTCTCGTTTGCAAAATGACCGTAATTTTTAGTGCCGCTAAAAGTGACCGTCAATTGTGTCGGGTTAATTGACATCAATCTCGGGACCAAGTGACTAGTTAGATGGGGGACACTTATACTTTCCTAGATGCTATTATTTTTTAAATTGATTCGAACATTGTTGCGTAAATTTATTTTTGACGATATTTTCAAATTAGTCAATGTTTTTGTTCGTCTAAAGTAATCGATACTCTAAGGATTTTTTTCTATTAATTTTATATGCATTTGCATACTCGCAGGAACTATTGCATGAATAATTTTGCGATAAAGCTGAAAGAAAAATTGTAAACTGTAATACATGTCCTCGCCGTACTTATAGTATTTGGTCAGCTTCGAATAAATTTCCATTGGTAATACTTCGCGCGAAAATAAGGTGTAACTGAATCGATCGATTCAGTTGAAATAATTATTCATCAAAAATTGATTAGAACTAAAATAAATCTTTTAGAGATAAGTATAAACAACCTAAAGACAAAAGCTAAAAATTGAATCTCGATCGAGAATCGCGTAAAGTGCGTCCGATTTAGAGAGAATTTTGAGAGCAAAAAGGAAATCGTAGCAAATTTTTCGATTATTACGGCTGCCATCATTATAGATTGTCGCTCGAACGTTATTTGATTTCCTTTCTGACGACGTCGTAACTCTATACCCGTTCACGCTTTTCTACCTTCACAATAGAACAATAGGATCAAAAGTGAGGGGGAGAGGAAGCAAGAGAAAGAAGGATAGCAGAGCCCAGGCGTAAACAAGCATAGTATTACGAATCCCGGAGCGATGATGGTCTTACTCTAGCACTTGGCTCTCCAACTTTTTCGACGTCTTCGCGAGCTTAGGCTCTTTTCAATTTTTTTTTTCCAGCTGATGTACGTTTCTCTGCCTGCTGTACTCGGACTATACTTAAACTTTCGCTCTGCGCCGGCTTATTTTGATCCACTTTTTTTTGGTTTTACTGTAAGTAAGTTTTTTCAGTATAATTACTCAAAATATCGACCTATTTCTTGTTCATTTCTTGCGTCGACATATTATTATCTAGCTTTAAAATTGGAATAGTTGAATTTTACAAACTAATAAATGCATATTTTAAAATGTCTGACTGCTGTATTTGAACATGGAATTCTTTTTCTATTGAAAAGGCGATGTTGAAAAAAAACGCTAATGTTATATCGAGATCTGACTTCATATCCATTATGGATTTTTAACTGATGTGTTTTTAATTTTCAAGGTAATTAAGCATCTCGAAACCTTAATACGTGCAAAGCTCTATTGGTAATGGGATGGAGTATTATATTTAACGACGTGGGCTGATTCGGACAAGTTCTTACTATAGCTTTAAAAAACAATTGGACAATTAATTTTATAACCATACCATGAAACACGTCTGGCTCAAATTTCTCGCGAAAGAAACAGATTTTCAATAATGCAATTCATGTTGCGTTGTATCCTATACGCAAACTTTATCGCTTCGTTAAAGGAGAAAAAAATTAACACGTAGCCTTGAGATCAATTTAACTGTGACATACACTGAATATGTAATATTACTTTTTGCATTATTGGTCTACAAATATTTTCCGTGAAATGATTACCTCAACGAATGTTTTATTTTTTTATCTTGTCAATCATGATGAAAAAATTAAACGAAAGTTGAACGTTTGCTCCATTCATTGTTTTAAATATTATTATCTTTACCATTAGCTTATCCATTTTTTTTTCATTTTTTTTTGACATTTCCCTTTTAATTCCAATTATAAAGTGCAAATTTTTGAACTTTCAAATTTTCGACTTGAAACTGCTCACGGCATCCGAGTTCTAATACTACTTTATATGTTCGCTACCTTAGAACACTTAATTTCATTGCAAAATCGGTCTGCACAAAGAGGATAAAAAAAGAACAATAAAACAGAAAAAATGCACTTTATAGCGAATCAGCTCGGCAATTGCAAGAAACAACCGTTTATACTTTCACAAAAAAAAAATAACGCAAAAGTAAGCTCGCGGCAACTGCAAGAAAACCTTGGGCCTTCGATCCAAACGAATCGTCACGCGAACTCCGAAAGCTAAGGAACGAGATTTTATTATGAAATAACGATACAAACTCAGCGGCGCGAGTGAAGTTCGTGTTTCTTAAAAATTCTGCAGGCCATCGACACTCGCTGTTGCGTTTTTTCGGCTAGAAACCATAGTTCGACTTCTCTCTCTCTCTCTCTCTCTCTCTCTCTCTCTCTCTCTCTCTCTCTATCTATCTCTCTATCTCTCTTCTTTACCTATATATTTTTCGAGAATGAAAAAAGAATGGATGAAAAAAAAAGCTTAAAAGCGCAATACGCGGGACGAAGTGACTGAGAGAAAGAAAAGACGCGATATATGCAATAGAAAGAAAAGGGATAAAACGACGAAGCAGCTTGACGGGAAAAGTATTTTCATAAAATATTACTGAATCCCTTGCGCTCCGAGCGGCCTGGAACAATGTTAGTGGAGCTTTCTGTGTGATCGAGAATCCTAGGAAGAAGAAACGCTAGTACAGTTTTTAGGTAATTCATACACCCGATATTATTTTTTAATAACTTTCGTTTATAAAAGAGTAGCAATAAAATAGTTATAGCTAATACTCTATACAGTAGCTGCAAAATTATAATCATTTAATTAACGTTCTCATTTAACGCTTTCATTAATTATTATATTTATACTCCATTCTGCAATATTGCAACATTTATCAAACTTTAACATCAAATAAAAAAGTTAATGCGTCTCCGCTCACCGAGAAGCCGCGAATTCGTTCGATCGCGCCCAACAGCCGCGAAAGGCAATACATAAGTATATATACAACGTAATGCACGTGCAGAGCGAGCGCGAGTGCACAATCCCGATCTCACTTTATACCGCTTGCATCTCAACAGGCCAGGTTCCCCCAACTGCACTGCACCCACATGCACATACAGAAGCGACGAGAGCAATAGAGTCACGAGGCTCGAGTTCGCGCAATGTGCACACGACGACAACGACAACTACCACGACGACGACTACGACGACGACGACTACGACGACGGCGACGACGACAACGACGACGAGGAGGAGAAAAAGAGAGCAAAAGAGAATTCAACTCGTTCGCGGCCGTAACCTTCGCCGACTCGCTATTTTCGCACACAGCACATGTACAGCGCCGCGGCTATTGGCATACATAATCTCCAAAATGAAAAAGAAAAAGCGGCCGCAGCGCTAATAATAATATACTGTAATAACAGGGAAGCGGAGTTTGCAGCGCAGGCCGTCGTTCCTCGCAAAATTATTGCGCGCGCGCGCACGCACACACACACACACACACACACCTGTGCAAAGTAACACCGTGATCGTGAGTGTGTTGAGTCGAGTATATATATAACTATAATCAACACCCACGCATAAAACGAGCGAGAGACTTGTTTTACACGTTAGGATGGAGAGGAAAAAATCGTGAACCGAGAAAGGAGACCGAGTCTCTCGCGCGAGAGGAGTGACCGACAACACACAGGCCTCTGTACTGACACCTTCTGCTCTCCTCTCTCTCTCTCTCTCTCTCTCTCTGGCACACGTACGCATACACACACACACACACACACACACAAGCACGTTTATCGATGTCAAAAAACGTCCCTTAGGCAACTGTAGCGTGGTAGGAGCCTCCCGATTGGCCGAGAGGTTTCCCGAGTGCAGCAGCAGAGCCAATGGGAGCTAGTGTTGCTTGCGCGCACACAGCCGGCGAGCTGTGGCTGTCACGTGAATCTCATGCTCTCGCGAACGGCATGAAGAGAAAACAAAACAAACAGCTGGTTGGAAGGAGTGAGAGAGAGAGAGAGAGAGAGAGAGACGGATGTACGTGCGGCTGTAGGGAGAGAAAGGGATAGTCGGTCAGGTGGGTTTCTGTTCTTATCAGCTGTTTTCTCGTCAACCCCTGCAAAGTGTCATAAATTCACGCATATACGGATTATATGTCCGTATATATATTTAATTTTAGTTTTCGTGGTTTCATAACTACATGACTGGTAGTCGTAGAGTAATTAATTAAACTTTGCGAGTCGAGGAATACCTGTATAGAGATATATTTTGATACGGTTAAATTAAAAACAAATCGAAACAAACATACCTTTAAAAAAACGGACTTAGCTTATAAGCACTATAGTGTTTCACTTTTTTAAAACAAACTGGATTATATCCCTACTGAAAAAAATCAGGTGAGAAATCAGGTGATTTTTCACCTGATTTCTCACCTGATTTTTTATAGCAGGGATGTCTTTTTTGAGTAATTAGTATTATATGTTTACGTGTAAGTAGATAAAGACGAGTACGTTCAGTCATATTTTCGTGTTTTAGATAAATAGGGTAACATGGTGTGTATCCTATAGTTCTGTTTTAGAGAATTAACATTATTGAATTTGAAAATAAACTGATTTTAGAAATGTATAAAAATATATATTTTTATATTTACAAAAATTTCCTAATAAATACTGACATATTTATATATTCGATTTTTTTTAATAAAAGAATTTGAATGAACTAGGTAACTATAATATAACATTATCAACTTTTATGCAACAAAATATTTTTATCAAAAGTTCTGCGTATAATCATAATTGATAAAAATTATTATTTTTTTTTCAATTAACTTAAAGATAAAAATTTTAAATTGCTTTAAAAAAATCAATAATACCTTTGGTAATATCTTAACAAAAATTTTTACAAAATAATGTTTTAATTTGAAAAACATTATTTTAAATCGTTTGAACTTACAGTTAATATTTACATATATGCAACTTCTTCAACTCCTAATAAATACAGCGAGTTCCTTAAAATAATTCGCAATGCTCTTAGCATGTGTAACCTTTCAGATGTTAATTGTACAATTTTTTCATTTGACTCTATTCCTCTCTGAAAACAAATTATAGAAAAGTTAAACACTTTACAAATTCAAAAAATTTTGTGGAAAATATGCACACACATACAATTAAAATTCGATTTTTTCGATAATATTTGCTGAAATCATGACTTAGTTTAGATACAAAAGACCAAAGAAAATGAATGTTTACTTCTAAATTCGGTTCTAATGAAATCAAA
>UELU01081425.1:0-11526 GCA_900490025.1 Megastigmus dorsalis
GTGCCGTGAAGACTATTTCGTCTAGGACTATTAGGTCTTTGTGTTTTGGTTGTTGATGTAGTGGGTACATGGAGTTTTTATATTGTTGTATCCCTCTTATTCCTCTATCGAAGTACAAAATTGCTTTGTTAGATCCTAAGTAGTTGATGTCTCCATATGTCATTCTAATATTACTTGAATTTATGTTTTGAAGTCCCGGAGCATTTGATGGTTTTCTGGTTTGTGTTTTCAAATTATTTATTTCAGCCATATTATTTATCTTGTCGATTAATTCTTCTATTGGTCTGAACTGTAAAATATTTTGATTTTGATTTGCAATTATTGTTTCTTTAATGAAATATATGTGTTTAATTCCTGCTACTTTCGTATAACTACAGGAGTCACAATTTATTTTGGATTTTGGTTGTGTTGTTTTTGTGTCTTGTTTTTGACTATTTATTATTTTGATTATTTCTTCTGCTGTGTTTATTGTGTGTTTAATGACTTCCGTATTAGTACTTTGTATCTTCTTCCAGATATAATTAGACATTCGGCGATGAGAACGATTGTAATGTAGTTTGCATTTTCCGTGTGAACAAATGTAAGTTCTTATGAGTAGTGTTATTTTTTCATCTATTAGCTCATCCCCATGGACTTCCAATGTGGGATGAGTTAGTTTAATCTTTTGAATATGTTGCTTAAGTGAGTGTTGTACAAGATTTTTTATTTTGTTGCAATCAATTTTATCCATTTTATCCGTTTTATCCATTTTATCCGTTTTATCCATTTTATCCAGTATATGTTTTTTCTAATCCAATTTTTAATTTTGTTTTTTATACTATTTTTGTTTTTTAATGTCTTCAGTTCGCTTAGTAGTTTGTTAAAATTTGTTAATGCTTTGATGTAACTATTTTTTATGCTTATATTTATTACGTTTATATTTGAAAATATATTTTAAAAGCTACAATTAGTTCAAAGTATATGTAAAATATATATAAACGTCGTTTAGAAACAACAGCTTTTCCTACAAAATTTTATTTGGAAACCATCCAGTATACTCAAGGAAGGCATACATCAATCGACAATGGTAAATATCTAAATAATTTTTTTAAAGAAATAAAATTTAATAAAATACTTGAATTTCTTTCATTATTTTCAAAATATGAATTCTTTTGCTATACATACAATTTATATCAAGTAATAAACATTTTTACTTATAGATACTACAACTAATGAAATAGTTAGTACTTGTGTGAGCGACGTTAAGTTGCAGCCTATCATTGAGGATTCTAATATAGAAGAAAGTGCAGCTACGAGCCAGATGGAACTGCAAGTTATAGAGCAGAATGTTCAAAAAGAAAATGAGATATATGATTTACCTAACGAACTTAGTGATTTTAATAGTATTTATCAAAGTAACGAATGTGCAAATGCTGCGGTGATGAAAAGGTTAACTGAAATGGCAAAATCAATTTCAGTATTGAATGAATTCAAAATTACAAAAGGCTGAGCAACCTGCAAAGAGTGAAAATTCAAGAATGCAAAACCATAAAAAATGAATTGCAGCCAAAAATTATATAAAAATATTAGAAAAACAAGTGAGTGAAAATCAGTTTAAGCAAATTTTTAGTAAAGGGTTAAATGAAGATCAAATTACGTATTTAAGTAAATCTTATAAAAAGATGCCTCGCTGGTGTAACGAAACATTTTTAAAAGCATTCTAATTAAAATTTGCTTGTGGCATTGCAGGTTATGAAGAGTTAATAAAACTTAATTTACCTTTACCAAGTCTACGCACATTAAGTAGGAAGTTAGAAAACTGGAAATTTCAAAGTGGTTATTCCAACGAAATATTTGCATTTTAAAAGTTAAAGTTGAAAACATTAAGTCTGAAATTAATAAAGACTGTCTTTTAGTATTAGATAAAATGAGCATAACTCCTTCGAACACATATGATCCATCGACTAATAAAATATGTGGCAATGTTACTTTAGCATCAGGCCATGATTCAAATGAAATTGCTACGCATGCTCTAGTTTTCATGTTAGCTGGTATAACTTCAAGATGGAAGCAGAAGAACATTTACTATTGAATAATCATTTTCAAAAAATGAAAGTTTCAAATGCAACGCGTGTTTTTAGCACTGATGTTAGTTCTGCATTAGAATTTTTAACAGATCAAAATGTTTACGATCAACGTTTAACGACTGCTTGGTTTCTAGAATTTGTGACACCATGGTTTGAAATTATTACGAGTAGAAACGTGTCTCTTGCATTAAGTTATTTAAGAATAGAAAAATATACAGAAACTGTTAATTTTTTAAATGAAGAAATTTCATTATTTTCAAAATTGCGTGTAGGAAATTCTGGACAGTGGAAACCCTATCAAACTGCAATATTGATATAACAAAAACCCTGTTGGAACTAAACGATTATCTTTTAAATATATTATAAAATTCCAGTTCTTTCTACCTGGTCGTTTAACGCAGGATTGTTTAGAAAATCTCTTTTCAATGATTAGAATAAAAAATAGTATACCACATGCTCTTCAATTAAAAAATAATCTTAAGCTTATAACGATTTCTCAATACATGAAGAATGTTTCTAATTCAAACTATGACGAAGATGATCGAGTTTTTTTATCCGAGTTTTTAGATGAATTATTAAAAAATCGATGTTCTAGTACGCATTTTATTAATTCATCGGTGAAAACGCTGGTACCTGATCTCAGTAATGCAAAAATACAATTTAATAAGACTGAATTCAATAAACTCTATCATATAGCTGGTTATATTTTATCAAGTATAATGAAATTACAAAAAAAAACTTGCCAAAGATGTATTGAGGCAACAAAGTCGACAACCACAAGTGTAAATAGTTACAACCTATTAACGTTTATTCGAAATCGAAAGTACAATTGTTTATATTTTGTAAATCGCGCCACGTTTGTATTTTTCTTAAAAATGGAAAAAAAATTTTATGACGAAGTTCGCCGAAATAGAATTTTCTTTGCCTGGCTGCCATAATTTGAAACATAAAATTATATCAAGATTTGCAGCATTTAGATTAAAAATTTCTTCAAAAAACAAGAAACTGGTTAAAAATAATACTTACCCCAGCAAAAGTGTAGCTATGCATCAACTAATCAAATAAAGTTTTTGTTTCACACTAATTAATTATTATTATTTTGATTTTATTTTAATTTTTTTTTTCATATTCTTTATGTAATATTATTATTAACATTAAAATAAATATTTTTTTCTGTTAGAGGTAAAATCGACCAATAGTAATACATCCACCTTTAAAGAAACTGCACATTAATTTTGAAAATTAATAAGTATTTTAATTGCAAAAACTGATTAAATTAATTGCTGATTTTTACACAACTGTACATATATTTAATTTATATTCATTTATATATCTGAATTTTTATTTTATAATGTAAAAAATCAATTATATACTTTTATTTGCAAAGATTTTTTCTAAATATGTCTTTAATATTATACTACAAATAAATTTCTTTTACAAATTTTTATAAATCTATTTTGTATTAATTAAAATTTGTCAAGTTCCTTTCCTACATTTCGTATGTTTTAATTTATTTTTTTTTAATTAAAGGATGAGGAGTAAAAATGTTGCTTTATATTTAATTATGTATTTCAATTTATGATCAGTTCTACTTTTATTGGTTAAACGTTTTATGGTAGTTTGTCCCAGATCCTCTGGATTATTGATTTAAGTGTGTGGTTCCTTCTTAAAAAAATTTTTGTTAAGAATATGCTTATTACTATTTATTTCATTTGAATATAAATCATTTTTTAATACTTATCATTTTGAATTTCCCGCTTTAAATATCGACTTCCAGTTTAGGCGCATTCCTCCTTCGGTGTCTAATCACTCCCTTGACTCTAGCTCGTGAGTGTTGGCTTGGCTGCTGTCAGTGCTGTGTTGTCATTTTCTGCATTCTGCAACAAAGTGCGCCGGCGCGATGCACATACGATCACAATGGATAAACATAAAACAAAAATGTTATTATTGATCTGAAATTGAGTTTTTCTGCATTTATCTAGTACAGACATTTTTTACTAATAATTGGAAATTGATGTATTAAATATACTATCGCAATGGCTGTTTGTGTAGCTGTTATTGGAAAAGATGTAAGTCTTTTACACAAGTATTTATTTTTTAGGTTAGATAATGTTTTAAAGAATATTAATTAAAATTTTCAAATATTTTACAATTGAAAATAATTTTATATATATGAATCATGCGATAATTGAAATTTATCCTTTTTATCCTCTAGAATTCTCCGAAATATATCAAATGTACTGATGAAGCGAATGCTTTAGAATTTCATTATAAAGTTCATACTTCCATAGACATTGTAGAAGAAAAATTGAATATTGGAAATAAAACTGCAGCCGATGTTAAAGAATTGTTTTTGGGAATGTTGTATTCAACAGAAGAGTATAAAATGTACTAATTAAATAAAAAATTTATTTCTTTAAAAATTATTTTCATTACTATTAACTATATCATATCTTGTTTTTTAGATTTGGATATGCAACTAACACAAAGATTAAATTTGTAATTGTTTTACAATCTTCTAATGCTACTTTACGGGACAATGAAGTAAGAATGGTAAGAGTTTTAAAGTTCATAATGTATATGAATTAAATGTAGTGTCGTTTTGTAATAAGATTTATTACAAAACCACATGTTAGATACATTGTGATACGATTATTTCTCATGATTAGCATAAGATATATAACAATTTTCTACAATGCTTAGCATACATTTAAGTTCAGACTTGTTATATATTGTTATTTTATTCAATCATATTTATACATTAATTACATTTCTTTTTTTATAGATGTTCCGTAAGCTACACATCGCTTATGCTAATGCAGTTAGTGATCCATTTTACATTCCTGGAGTTCAAATCCAATCTAAGTAAGCATGCATTTTATCTATTTTATAGTTTATATCTTGTAGTTCTTCAGAATTTTTGACATTCAATTTTGGCTTTTCAGAACATTTGACTCTGCAGTATTGGATATAATGGGTTTATTGACAGATGACAAAAAAATGTTAAAATAAAACCCTACTTTTTGTACCAAAATGTAAATAGTGTATGTATAAATTTTATACATAAGATGCATTTCAGATTGATTTCAAGAAAAGTATATTTAATATTATGCATGATTCATTTATAAAATACAATTGTACAATAAATTCTATGATAATATAATAATATTTAAAAACATTATCATTCGTATACATTTATTTTTATAAATTATCTTTTTGGTATTTTCAAATTTCAATGTTTAGTAACTCGAAATTTTGAAGTTCATATATAGTAGTTATATTGAGAAAATACGACTATATAGAACCTATATAAATGTTAGAACCTTGATTTTTTGGTTCGTAATGTTAGATGCTTAAATTTGTTTCAGGTCACAAAAAACGGTTCTTTACAATATTCAATCATTTTAAATAAAAGTTGTCAAAGATATCCTCTTCGAACTTTGCTGCTCTCTGCAAAAAATTAATACTTTATCAGTTTAGATTCTGAACCAGTGTTTGAATACAGACTCTGTTACTTATTTACTGATTTGTAGATATAAATATAATAGATTTAAAAAATGAAAAATATTTTGAATCATTCTTAGCAATCACTTATATGATTGTAAGTGAGATCACCAAAATTATATTTTTATTATCGGGTACTCTGAATAATATGTATACTTTTTAAATAAAATAAAATAAATTTATTTTTTATTATATTATTATTAATAATTCTGAATTAATGGTTTTCAATCAAATATATCATTTATTATATATTATTCAATTGGTTTGGAGTACGTGATTTAATTCAAAAAATTAAGATTGAAATATTTAATTATTTAGGTAGTTAAAATTATTATTCTTCAATTACAAATTTCTTATTTTTTTCAATTTTATTACTGTAACACCATTGTTATAATATTTACCATTCAGGAGGTTCAATGGCTTAAAAAAAATTTGCTAAAATTAATTTAGATTAATATACTAGTTAAATTAAAAGTAATAATAATATGTCATTAAAAAATTATAATAAATTATGTTACATACATAAATATTATTTATTCCCATCTCAATAGAAATGACCATTTTTTCCCTGAAAAGCGGAGCAAATATTGGATTTATTACCCTTTTTCTAACAAAATTTATTTTTCTCCTGCAAATTTACTTGTCTGCCCATTCTCAGGGATTAAAGGAAACGTTTCTTCCTCTTTTTACTTATCCCCTTTTTACATCGTTGCGGAAGAATAGTGAATTCCATATAAATTTAATCTAATATATCTTTCAAATAATAAATTTGAATATTACATGTAACAATTATGAAAAATATACAATATTTCCGTTTCTCCCACTTTACAAGTGAAAAAAAGTGGTCACAGTTGAGATGGGAATAAAATACTATATGTAACTCGGAAGAAAAGTTGGTGATCGATTCGATCGGGTAATCGCAATAATGAATAAACCCACCCGCTCGAATCAAGAGTGACTTTTCTTCTTTGTTACATAATGTACTATTTAGAAGTAAATAATGTAAATAAATGTATAGAAAGAACAAAAAATTTGTGTTACTTCCACTACGTATATATTATGCACGATGTTTAATAATTTGTATTATACCGTCTATGCAATGCTAATAAATAAAAACAAAAAAACCACATCAAAAAATCAAAAAGGTCAAAAACAAGTTATGCATTTTCGCTAATATTGAACGCTGCACTTTTAAAGCTGAACATTATTCATGTAAATCTATCAATTCAATTAGGTAATTATAAACGTTCGTCATGAATATGGATAAGAATTCAAAAGAAACAAATCAGGCTAGAAGTTGTTCATAACACCTACAGACGCACAACGACAATTATAATGAATCAATGAGGGTGTCTTCCAATAATTCACAGAATGTACTTGACGTAGTGAGGCCAATATTTCTTTTTCTATTGAAGGAATGAATAAAATAGTTTCGTAGAATAGTACATTTCCCTATCAAAAAGTGCTTCAAGCAATCATGAGTCATGTAACTTAGCAATAAGATTTATTCTACCGAAAGATTTATATACTTTTCCGGGAGTGGTTAGTGAAGTTCTAAAATTAGACTACATTATTATGCAATGAAAACACATCTGCAAAAGTGCATTGTATACAAATTACTTACAGTTTAAAACTTTATAATATTGATAGATGATTTAGCTGTTTTTTAATGACGAAAATACATTTTTAACGTCAATCCCGGTTTTATAACTGTATCGATCGAACTGTAAGTATTTGTAGATGGGGATAAAATATTAATCTATCAATGATATTGTTGTCGTAAAATACGCTTATACTAGAGAGTACACTTGACAATATATATTTAATAAGAACATTAAAATACGTTTGGTATCAAGTATTCTTATTTTATATGTTGTAACGTGCTTATGTATTTTTATTTACATCGATTCATTACGCAGATTTAAATTCCTTAATTTTTTTTTAATCATGAATGACTGGCTCTAAAATTAGATTTAAAAATAAAAATCTGATATACATATTATATAGCTCTAAATTCGTAAACAAAAATTAGAATTTCAAGCCTTTGATATCGTTTACGCGTCTGAGTAAAATTTCCCTGTTTTGAGCTTAAGCGTAAAACTATACTCAATTTTTCTCATATTTATCTCCTTCAAATCTTTTAATTCTAAGTCCTATCGATATATGCAGATAGCATACATGAAGAACAAAGTGTATAATGACATTAATATAGAGTATAGTGAATTAAAACTTTGGCCGGAATTAAAATCATTTGTCAACAGGAAAATCGAAGTGCGAATAGAAAAGAGGAAAATCTGCATCACGTGTGGCATTAACAGAGACGCGCTGCCGGGTTTCCCAGATCTCCTCACACTTATCGCAGTTTTATTGCGTGTAATAGACAATGAAGGATCAATTATCTCCATCGTGAGCAATAATATCTTTAAACATTCTTTCCTCTGCTCTATCTATATAAAAAGGAGTACGGGTCTATTTGGACGCTTGGAATTTTGCGCACGTTAATCTATGAAAATTAAGCTTTATTTCGAACTTTACTAAATTGTTCAAATAGCCATGAAAATGTCCAATTTGCTACACTTTCACTCCTATGGATAAATCAAGCGTTATAAACTACATGTACTTCTACATATTGATAAACTGGTTACGTTAATCTGCATATTCCGTTTAACTTTTTATAAAACGGAATACTTACCATAATGTTCAAGTTCAAGTTCTTGTTATATGCATACAAGCCAGTGTTAAAGGTATTCCTTGCAGCATGTGCTATTGTATAAATGTATTATAGTTATTTCCCAGATAATATACTATCTTCAACGCTTGACCCTTTTTATAAACATACATTATAGAATCTAATAAAATTGTACGAATTTCGCATAAGTAAATTTTATGTAGGTTGGGGAAATGATAAAAGGAAAATGATTTTTTTTTATTTATAGCATCTTATATACTGTATACTGACCAGAATGTAATGTTGTTTTTACTTCAATGAAATTTTTGAAAAAGAAAATATCCCCATCAAAGTACATAATTTTTCTGCAATATTACTAATGCAGTATTACGATTATATTAATACTTTACTCCATTATCGTTTGAAATTCCATGTACCTACTTACGTATTGTTTGGTTAAGTTGCTACATACAATAACCGATTTAATCAAAATTGATAGCTCATCAACAAAACATAAATATATTTGTACCTTATAAATTAACATTGTAATAATATTGCATTATCATTGAGAGCCGTGTGGATAACAGAATAGAATAAGCCGAAATTATTCGATGTATTATAACAATGGAATTATTTGATACTGAATTTTTTCTCAAATTTTTAAACCGCGGCAAAGATGAAATTGAAAGTTTCATTTATAAATTTTTGTATCTTTTCAAAAAAAAAGAACACGAATAAAAAATTGTAATAAAAAAAATTTTATTTTAATGGTAATTTTAATACTAATTATATACAGAGATCGAATGTATCGAAATATTTTTGATTTCCTTTGATTTCTACAATCTTAATTATATAATCCAGATATATACAGCTTTAGGAAATTACAAAAATTTTTGAAAAGGTTGATCAGAGCTAATCTTAATTATTCAATTATCTCCCTAATTTCATCAGCTCTAAATTAGAGGGTAATCAGTAATTATTTAAAATTTCATGAGATTGTGGAAATTAGTACTGATAACAAGTATTTGCTCACGCAAATGTGACTCACCATTGTCAAAGTTTTTCGAGTTTAGAAAACCTTGGACAGTGTAGGCACTGGATTTATAGGGAAAACTCTAATTTGTATATTAAAGATTTGAAAATTCAATAAAGATTTTAATATTATAATCAATTGAAAAAGTAAAATGTTAAAATTTAATGTTACACGAATTTTAAACATAATCATTGATCGCTACCAGCTAACAGTAATATACACTTATTACATTTATTGCATAAAGAGCCCAGTGATTAAATGGTCTAAGTAATCAATTTAAGAAATCAATTTTAGTAATCAAATTAATTATATAGATCTATTAATAATTCAAAGAAGAACTATAGAGTGTTTAAAACTGCACAGAGAAAAGAAAACATTATAATTACATGAGGTGCTCAAGTAAATCTATCAAGGCATCAAAAGTTAAGCCCTGGATTAAACTTATTTCTAACATTGTGCCCATCTACTGCTTATAAACGTCGCAATCTATTGAATTTACTACAGCATTTCATATATTTAACAATTTATTCTCATGCACAATAATACGAGCGCTTAATCACAATTATAGTTGGAATTTCCTATTTCCTTGTTTTCTTCTTCCAATCATAATCTACATAAAAAAAATATAACGTATTAGTAAGTTTCTTCTACATTTCCTATAAGAAATTCTTACTTTTGCACTTATAATTTAAGTAAAAAAATTAAAATTTTATTTACGCTTGCATTTTTATCCTGAATGTGTATTTATAATCTAATTTATCAGTATTAATGAGATTACAGTTAAATTACAAATCATTACTAAGCGATGTTAATTATGTAATGGTTCAATGGCGAGAATCGACCGTAATTTTAATCATTTATATTTATATAATTTGATCATATAATATAGTAAAAGAAATAGTATTGTATGGACCGTCTTCCACTGTTATTTTAGAAACAATCGTTCCTCCAAATTGTTGAACAAAAATTGTTGAGCAAAAATTGTTTAACAGAGAAATGTTTTAGTGAAAATAGTGGAGCAGGACAGATTAATCGCAGTGAACCAATATGTGCAAAATAAATTCATATATAATTCTTTATTCTGTCTTTATGATTTTGAATTTTAATTTAATTTATTCCTGGGTCTCGTATCACATAGATTGTCTATCTTGATTGCGAGACTCAGGATTGTCTGGAAATGCTAATTTTAATTTTAATTTGAATTTAATTTTGGCAAAAATAATGAGTTTCTGATGTATTTTTTGAATTTCTATGCAATATTTATAATTTATTTTATTAAAAATTTTAAGTTTTTTTTTTATTTTAGTCACACTATATAGCCTTTTCTGTTTTATAATCATTTTCATAATGTGGCAACGATAATTTATCTAAATTTTAGTCACACTATATAGCGTTTTCTGTTTTATAATCATTTTCATAATGTGGCAATGATAATTTATCTAAATTTACTCAGTGCAAGTGCGTCATGACTTTAAACTGTAAATTGTGAATGGTTTATTAATTTTCATGTAACAAGTGTTTGAATGTAGTTCTTTTTTTGTCGCCTGAAGAGGGGAATATGCAAAACTCCCGAAACGTCGCATTACAAATTTTTTCAATGAATTTATTGTGCACATATTGGTTCGCTGCAATCAATCTTCCCTGCTTCACTGTTTATGATCATTCATAACTTATAAGAAAACAAATATGTCATTAACATATTCGTTTATTCTCTGATCTCCCTACTTTTTAAAAAAAATATTATCGCAAATTTGAGTGAAAATCGAAAGGTAAACTTAAAAAACATATAGGTATAACTTTAAGCTACGAATATCACTTCCGGAATCCAGATCAGGCTAAAATGGACACTGTTTTCACAAGTTGGGTGTTACTGATCGACCTCCTTAATCTAAATATATAGAATTTATTACAAATCTATAGAATTTATTAAGGGGAGGTCGGAGCTAAAAACGCGTTTTTTGATTCGATGATATTTTTTTCCATTAATTATAAAAATGAAAACTAAGACTTGAGCGCCATTGTTCTCAATATAATGAATAGTCCTGTACAATTTCAAGTGGATACGATTAGTCGTTTTTACACAAACTTGGAACTAGTAAGCCACATTTATGCATTGAAAATTAACCTCAAAATTATGAACATGCCTATTTCTGCATGTAACTTTTTTTGTTTTTAATTTTGAGTATTATCAGAAGCTGAGCGCCATTGTGCTTGATATAATTAATTATTGTGTGAAAAATAAGGCTTATTGGACT
>UELU01081426.1:3467-32931 GCA_900490025.1 Megastigmus dorsalis
GGGGGGGAGAGAGAGAGCATCGAGGCGGCCGGCTTCATCGCCGATCAATAAATTCCCCAAGGAAGAGACGGAGAGAGAGCGAGCGCCTACACCTCGCCTTCTTTTTCTTCTCTCACTCTCTCTCTCTCTCTCGCTCTCTATCTTTCTTCTTTTTTGCTCGATTTCTTCCGAGCTATAGTAAGGCTGAGCGCTGCGCTTGTTTTCCACGAGCTCCGGGGGTGGAGAGAGAAAGAGAGAGAGAGAATTGCCGCTGCCGCCGCTACTGCTGGCGATCGCACTGCGGAGAAAATTTATAGGGCCGGTAGCCCGATATATATTGTTTTGCTTTTTGAACTGGCCGGGGGGGGGGGGGGGTCGCTTGGCGATATATCGTGCACATAGTGTGCGAAATACAGGGGGTTTGCGCGATGGGTGTGCAGGTGCGATTGGTTACATGTATACATGTATGCGCAAATAAAGGATTTTAATCGAATTTGGAGAATCGACGTCGCGGCTGAGACCCAGCTTATACTCGACATTAATTTTGCTGAATCAAATTTTCGTGTTTCACGTGCTTTTCGTGCTTATACCGGCAGAATGTTATCGATACATCAACACTTTCTATCGGAAATTACAAGATTTCTTTTAGCTTATATATTATAGAAAGTGATACAGCAAAACGAAATACGCTACAATCCAAATTTATTGTTTATTAAATACATTTAATCGTCGTCGATTTCTTTCTCGTTATACCAAGTAAGCACAGAGAGAGAGAGAGAGAGAGAGAGAAGCTCTAAAACATCAACCAGTCAAAAGAAGGTATCGGATAGGAAAAAACAAAAGCAGCGAAAGAAAAATTCGAATATCTCTGACACGGCTGGCCAATTTTAGACCCGAGCCAGTACCATGTATAATACGATTTGCTTTTATCGCGACGACGCACGTAAGCTCGCGGCGGGCTACTCGCGTCGCTTATAAATAAAGCCGAGATAAGAATGCGCAATGTTTGTGCATGCACTCGAGTGCACATTACAGGCCTTCGCCGAAAACGCGCGCGCGCTGCTGCTACTCGAATTCCGTGGGACGCGCGCGACCTATACAATCAGCGACTCGTTTCCCACGTGCTACGTGTGATGACGACGGTCGAAGATCATTTTAAAATTAGTATAACTCTCGCCGAAGGAGGAAGTGCCAAATGCTCGCTATACAGTCTTGTATTACGTTCGTGCAGCGAGGCACTCCCGCCCACCCCCAGTTATATACAATGCTTTCCGACCAATTTCGTACATGTATAAGTAACTGAAAGAATCGGACGGATGAGTCGGCGACGGAGAGAGAAAGAGAGACAGAGAGAGACAGAGACAGAACGGCGACACACAGCTGTAGAACAACATTAGGTTCACAGCTGCTAAGAGAGGGAGAGATTGAAATGCCGGAATTTCGTGACACTGCTGATTTGACGTTTCGTGAATTCTCGCTCGTCTCTCGGACATCTTCCGATGTCTATTCGCGTATCTGTCTGTGTGTGTGTGTGTGTGTGTGTGTGTATACGTGAAATGTTACGCTTTTAGATGTTGAGCGTGTGCGGCGAAGATTGAACTGCGCCCGTATCTGCGTTGAACGAAAATAATTGTCGCTGCAATTTGTTTTGAATATTGATCGCGTGTCATGAAATATAAGGAGAATCATTTAAATTCAATTATAACGCTCACAGTATCCAAATGTTTCGATAGATTTTCATTTTAAGCTTACAATCATTGGCTCAAAGTAAATGTTGAGAATCGCACAGATATCAACGTGAAACTAGACATTGAGAACTCGAGAAAACATCCTCTTATACCAGTATACAAACGAAATTAACTGACCACCTCGTCGATACACGCAAATAACAATAAACAATAATCTATTGTAAAAATGCCACACATTTCCCGGTGTTTCGCTAAAAACAACATAGCGGATCCATTAATAATCCCACAGAAACAACAAACATTCTGTGCATTGTTTTCGATGCCGCACCGAACTGCACATGACGCTTTAGACACCGATACAGGAGCGATCTGCAACGCTCGCACTTCACCTTCAATTATCGCTAAAGCTCTGCCTGACCGCAAGTCCGACGCACATAATTTTTTCCCTAGCGCGAGTCAGTTGGCATTTGCGGACGCTAAATCGTAATTATAGACGCGCGGGCCTCGCGCGTGACGTAAACGGCAAAAAAAGTCCGCTTCGGAAAAAGGAAAAGAGATAAAAGAAGTCGAAGACTGCGTATAAAGGGAAGAGAGCGAGAGCGAGAGAACTCGGAAGCCAGCTTTGATACGGTACGCGAGTTTAATGCCTCTTGAATTTTTTTTGACGTCGGACAACCACGTTACTGGGCGTGTGTTTGTACGTGTGTGCACATCGACAGACGTGCACCGCGGAAATTTACGCACCAAACCTTCCGGAGACGCTGCACCGAACACCTTCAGCCAAGATCACAGAGGAATGCAATAGCCACGCACAAATAAACCGCAAATGTATCAACCATTAAGAAGCACCATAAATCAGATTATTTCCGGGATATATAAAGCTAGTGCCGTTGCTGCTGTGGCAGCTGCCACCGCGATAAGAGAGGAAAAGCGCAGGAGCCGCGCGCGAGCGCGAAAGACCGGGGTATAACGCACAAGCACACGTCCGGCTGCGGCTGCGGCGACGACGACGGCGATGGGTGGCGGATCGCACGACGACGAGTATCGGACTGAGGAAGTCCAGGCGCGCGGCTCATAAACTGTTTTCGAGTCTGCGCGCTCTTTTTCGAGCCGAGCCGACACAGTCTATAACGCGCCTGCCTCACTCTCTATGTGTGTGTGTGTGTGTGCGTGCGTGTGTGTGCTTGTGTGCTTGTGTGCTTGTGTGTGCAAGGGTGTGCTCAAGCTGAGAGAGAGAGAGAGAGAGAGGGGGAGAGGTTTCGAATTCAAAGATAGAAGATCGACGGGGTGGGGGTTGAGAGGGAGAGAGAGAGGGAGTGGACGACTGAAATTAGTCTTTACTTTTGGTGTAGGCATTTTTTCCGCGTTTATGCTTCATCTTCTTCTACCTTTTTTTTCTTTAGTGGCTCTTGAGAGAGAAAGAGAGAGAGAAAGAAAGAGAGAGAGGTATTGAACCACGAGACAGCGATAGAAGTGACGCAGTAGTAACAGTCATTGAGATTTTCGTGAAATCAACGGTACGCGTAAATATATAAGCGACCGATGATTTGATCGCTTTATGGTCACTTTGAGGTCTTGCAGTTTATAGACTTTTTATGGGTATTAAGGTAAAATAATTAGATACTCCGCGAAATGTGGTTGAAAAACTTTATCAAGGCTCTTTCAATACCTCTCTCTTCGGGCTTTTTTCGATAAGTATAACAAAATTGAAGGGTCGAATAGCTTTAGAAGAGACAATTGCCAAAGTTCATAAAAGATCTCACATAGTGCAGATTGGAACACACTTAGTTTCCCGAACCTCATGATGGGCATAAATTAACTAAATGCCCCTTGTCAGACGTTTAATTCGAAGACCGGGAAAAAGATTTTAAGGCTCTGTGCTTCACAATCGTATAAATATATAAATAAGAAAAAAAGATGGTAAAAAGGAATTAATCTCTCTTGCGCGCAATAAAAACAAGAATATGATAAATTTCGGGTAAACGTATCTTTATGAATAAGCTTCTCTCTGAATTTGAATCAGTGAAACTCACAGCGAATCCATGAGCATTCGATATTTAGCAGTGGTAAATATATGCCACTGATTCAGTCACTTGGCACTGAAAATACAGTAAGTCTCACTGATGCAGATCTTCAGTACTGACCCGACCAAAACTTTATTTGAGATGCCATTTTTACATTCTTTCGACAGATGTATCTATGCTTTACTCCTTATGTTCTCATAGTAAATCAAATTATTTGTTTAGCTTTAGCAATCATTCAAAACAACTCACTAGCTTAATGTAGATTTAAGACCTCTTATGCATCATTCTGACAAGAGACACAATCTTTTTCAGACTAGCATAAAACGCCAGCTTGTTTTACGATGCCACTAAAATTTATTTTTGAAATCATTGTACAGCTGCACGTTCCATTTCTTATTCATAACTTTTCAATTTCTCCGCATGTCTCAATGAACTCTTCACTAACTTTCAATTATCTTATTCAATAAGGTAATTAAGATTTTAATGGAATCGTCCTGTCGCTTATCGAAAACGAAAGCTATATAGGGAAAAGTCAAATGAAGGGGGGGGGGGGGGGGGAGGGGAATGAAAGAAACGTGTACAAAATTAGATCGGAAATGGAAAAACTAAATAGAAAAAATTGGAAGGGGAGAAAAGCATTAAAAAAAAAAAGTCTAGAAATGGAAAGGCGGAAGATAAATAACTGAGAGAAAAAAACTGCGATGATAAACTGCCTACGAAACAACTAAACAACCACGCGGAATTCAAGCGGCAGCTATATTACGAAAAACTCCGCAACAGAAGAAATTCTTAAAAGCTGAAAGAGTCGCGAGCAACGGACAAAAAAAAACAAGGTTGAGATAGGTAGCGAAGAGGGGAAAGCCCATAGAGTCGCGAGATTTCTGCCAAAAAGCTTCTACAGCTCGGAAAGAAGACGCGAAGGTCGCTTTGAGTAAGAGCGGCGGCGGCGGCGGCGGCGGTCGGCTTAATAAATAAGTTGGCCGAGTTTTCCGACCGTGAACGTGTTGCTTCATTTTGAAACGGAGACGCGCCGCCGGAGAATGAGAGAAAGAGAGTTCGTGTACGTGTGTGTGGGTCTGAAGGAGGATTATATATACGGGGAAATTACAATCGGCAGAGCGGAGGGGGAGGAAACTGAGAAGGGAGCGACGGACGGAAATATAATGCGCGTCGAGATGCTCCGCAGAGTGAAAAGTTCCGACGCCTTCTTATTATATATATACGTGTGCGAGCGTGTGTGAGACCGGGTGAGTTACGATTATCGAGGTGGGTAGTCGCTGTGGGGTGGAAGTTTCATTTATATACCACCCCGAGCTTCTTCGGATTATTGCTGTTCTCGACATTATTGGAGCGCTTGGCTGATGTCGAAAAAGTTTCTGTACATAATTGTATACAGAAATAAGTTTCGAGTCGCTTGAACTTATCGTGCATACGTAAAATGTAATATATACGCTTGTTGCAATTGGTAAATTATGTAAATCGGAAAATTTGAAAGCAAAGTGTGTGTACAATAATGTTAAAAGTCCTTTTCTGCGAATAATTAATTGGTATAAATATTTAAAATATTCCATCTTTGTACTCGTAGCTCGAACTATCGAGTCTATTCGCAATTATATCATACAAATAAAGATATTAGATAATCGAGTGGTTCAATAAATGAGACTTACTTTGTTTTTGAGAGGTTTGGGTCACTGGTCTTCCGCTTTTCACGTAGCTGTCGCTGAAAACAGAAATCACGGGTTATTAATAAATACAGATCATCATGCTCGAAGCGCGAAAGAATTTTAATGCGATTCTCCCACGTTAACTGAATCTTTCACAATAAATCATCCGTTATGCCCTTTACAAATATATAAAAGCTCGCACCGATCAATGTTCATAATATTTTAAATAATACATGATACGATTAGTTTTGAAAATAATATTTCAATCCAACATTTCATATATTCGACATCTAAGCATGTTGCCTCGCATCTCGCAAAATAATAAACCGCTCGAGTTAAAAAATCTTGCTGGCGAGAGTACGTAGGTTTGAAAAAATAAAGAGAGCGTCAAAAGTCAATTTGCTCACCTTACTATGTATCCGCTCCTTGTAACTTTCAGACCTGTTTATGTTTGACGTCTTTGGCTTACTGGAAATATTTTGCTGCACCCTAAAGTCGTCATGGGAGAAGCAAAGAAGCGTAAATTAATGACTGCGGAATTCACGGAAATCAAGAGAGTGAGAGAGGGAGAGCGAGAGTAGCGATGATAATAAAAAGCAAAAAGTTCAAGTCGATAAATTCTAATTTTAAATGACGAAATGCCTTCGTAGACTTTTAGTGCTCGGAGACGTTTGAATTTCAATCTTTTAACAATTTTCACGTTTATTAAACTTTTGTATCTATCGTGGATGAAAAGTTTACGGAAACTCGGAAAAACAGAATAAAAAAAGTAGCATAAACATCAACATTCCCTCGAAATTGTCGACTTTATCGTTTTTCATCCGATTGAACGCTTCGAAAAGACACGTCGTCACCAACCCTCCGCGAAAGGCATCGAAGCTCGCTGATAAAAGCGCATCTCGAAAAAAAAAGCAGGAATAAAGCGCGACGCGTTCGCGAGAATAGAGGAGATGTGAAAAAAGGGTAAGAAGAGAGAGAGAGAGAGAGAGAGAGAGAGAGCTAGTCAGTGTGAAAGGCATACATTTCGGAAATGTCCTCCCTCGAGGAGGGGTCGTCCATGCTATCGGCGTGATCGCCGCTTCCGAAGCCGGAAACACGACCTCGTTCGATGCCGCCCCGTGCGCTTCCTGCCGGACCGCTTCCTCGGTGCTCTCCTGAAAAAGACACGCGGAGAAACAAAAAATATAATGTAAAGTAAACAGCTATATAGGAGCTTTTCGATAAAAATTGCAAAGACATTTCCTTATACAGTGCTGTATTTACGTAGCATTTAAGGTTCGGATACATTTTCGACAATATTTACAAGTACTCGAAGCTTTAAGATAATATACGAATGCTATGGGATCGATGTCGTCTCCTTGGGACAAGGAAAAAAAAAAAGCCGATGCAAACAATGGAATAGTTTTTTAATATACGCAAGCACGTAATGCGTGAGAGAAAAATGCGCCTAGTCATGATTAAACGGAAATTGATGTGGGTTAAAATTCATTAGCTCTATAGCATCTCCCGGTGGCGGCATCGCACATCGCGATACCATCTCCTGCGTTCGAATAAATACACAATTGGTAACCTATTTTCGCACGCATCATTAAATGGAGTCTCATTAAGAGACCTCGGTATTGAAATGATGATGTGTGCAAACAAACCGAGCTAATGGCCAAGTTTATTTGTCGCGCATAAAACTACTGCCTCCTGCACTTGTAGTTTGAAACAAATATTAGTTTGTTCACCGTGTAAAGGTTGAGAGGTATGTCATTTTTATTGCGCGAATGGAAAACTTTCGTGATAGTTTTCTGTTCATGGAGGACTGGAATGAGGAATAATGTTCACACGACTGTTAGTTATACCAATGGTAAATTATGCGTTGAATTCTGCTTGAAAATGTAAAGATGATTGTTGTCCCCCGCGTAATACAATTTATAATATTCTTGTATTATATTCTTATAATATATTTGGTGTTGTATAAGCAAACCAACCTTTATCTATAAGCAACGTGTATCTTGAGAAAACAATCGTCTTCATAATTCATATAACTCTTTATATTTTTTTTCAACTCGTACTCTTTTTAATTTCCAAGATGCAATCTAAATTTGTTAACGAAGGAGCATAAGTCTACATTTTTACCAATGATAAAAGACGTATGTGAGCTGTACATCGAATGGAATCTACTTTAAGCGTGTCTTCATATTAAAACAACAGATACGGTTCAAAAGAAAAAAAAATTACTCAAAAAGTTAATAATACAGTATTTATCCATTATTAATACGCTCAGGTATTATTTGACTGTACTTCAACCTTATCTGCTAATCGTCCATCTATAAATGAAAAACCTTTGTTCATTTATCAGAACTTGATTGGAAGGAGCGCTAACTAAATCTCCAGCCGTATAGTCTCTCTTTGAACAAATAATAAACTTCTTTCACGAATCCTGCATATTGAGATTAAAAATGTTTTGGACAAAAATCATTGAAACAAGCGCTTACTTTATCACGACATTTACTCAAATTAAGAATTAATATTCATTCTTCCGGATCCAATCCGGACATTAACTTACAATCGACAAATTTAATTTCCGTATCGCAGAGAGAAGCTCCGCATCCTCAAAGATTCATTTACCAAAGTGTAGAGACTGCCCCTCTTCAACCATTCAACCGAATACTCCTCGACATTCCCGAAAAGCCAAAACTCGCTGCAGCAGCTGCGGAAAATTCAAATATTCATGCGCGGTGGAAGAGCTTACCGGTATAATATATACAAGTCGGGCGAGTTCTGCACCACTGCAAGTAGTGAAGGTCAGCTAGCGTCCAGCCGTACACCACCTCTCGACCAGTTAATCCCCAACTTTACCAATCAACAATCGCACCAACAAACATCACCGCGACGACAACACAGACTAAACCCATTGCTCATCTCGAAGAGCATACAAATCAAATCCCGCACACTGTACATTATACACACGGCACATTTTGCAAGCGCGCGTGTCACGTCTCTCGAAAAGATAAACAATAGCAGAGAGAGAGAGGAAGAGGAGGATCACGAGCTACAAGCGCTGCATACATTTGAGAGCAGTCGCTCGTTAACAGCCCAGAGCATCAGAGGAGCCACTTACTTATGTCATATCAATTACCAGAGCCCGGCGCAATTAAATAATCGAGATAACGGCCGGCCGGGCGCTGCCGCCTCGGCATCCGCACCAGACTGCACTGCACGTACAGTATACGCTGTGCGCGCACACACACACACACACACACACACGCACAGGCATGGCCTGGGTACTGCGCAGGCGCACACGCGCAATGTGTGCACAACTATATACTCGCGTAAGAATTGCCCTTCGCGGCCGCGCGCGCCTCCTCTCGATTATCGCCTCTCTGTGTGCACTTTTTGGCCGCGTCGCGCGCTACACCGGCTTAAAGCCCTCCTGCACACGTCTCTCTAATTCCCTCTTTCTCTCTTGCTCGTTTTATTCACCGCGCGAGTCCGCCGCTCTGCTGCAGTGCGCGTGAAAAGAGGGAGGACGTCCGCCGCCGCGTCGGGAGACGGCAAAGAACTGAAAGCCGACTGCGGCCGAAGGTGGAGGATGTGTAACGACGCACTCGCGGCAAAGGGAGAAAGAGAGAAGGAGGGAGGGAGAGAGAGAAGAAGGAAGAGGCCGTATCTCGGCTCGCTCGCTCGGCTAGACACTCTCGCGGTCTCTATATGTGTGTGATGTGTACGTGCAATAGCTGCACGTTGAGAGACGAGAGAGAGAGAGAGAGAGAGAGAGAGAGAGAGAGAGAGAGAAGGAAGGAAAGTCAAGGCGAGCAAATTTTCGGGAAAGAGGCGGATGATGAAAGCGATAAGCGATCGATAGCGCGATCACCGTGATGAGTATTTTTAGGGATTGCGATGACCGAGATGAATTTTTTGATAAACAAATGGATTTTACACTGTTTTTCGATGACGATAATTTGTGATTGGAATTGGCAAAAAAAACCGTTAATCAAATATCTAAATCTAAAATTGAGCAAATTTATAAATGTAAATCTTGAAAATCCTTCGTGAACTATTTATTCAAATGTGAAATCTTAATATTTGTATAGCATTATGCTAGAAAACGATATCTCTCTTTAGTTTTGCTCTTTGAATTTGAAATGGACGGAATTTCAATTTCCGTTGGAGCCTAGTACTCGAGCATCGTCGAACAATGGTAACTCAATGCGGATTCTCTTGGTTTCTTTGCCTTGCTGATTAACTGTCTCGTCTGTTGAATGACGTACACTAATATGTGCGGATAAAGTTTACAAAATGACTTTAAAATTTAATCGCAAATCCGTAGAACTATTGTCTGAAAATTATATAAATCATGTTTTTAAATAAAGTTGCAATTATATCGTTCGCCGGAAATCGTATTAAGAAAATAATGAATTTTTTGTTCGATCTAAATAACACCGGAAGTACTTTACACTGAAATAAATAAAATAATAGGAATAACGTATGCATTATTTGAAACCTACATATAAAAATACAAAAGTGCGCTATATGATAAATGTTTAATGGGTTTCATACAATACGTGCTAAAGCATGCCTGCTTTAATATATTATTCTAAAAAATTGGGAAGCAGCAGCGTACACACAAATCTCAGAAACTGCATCTAACGACAGACAAAAATTGAGTCAACTTTCTACGAGGGCCCTATACATCGTAAAAAAGACTAATCAGAGGAAGAGAGCGGCAGCAGCAAGATCTTACACTCGACGAGAAATCAAGGAGGGGGGGGGGGGCAATGAAAAAATCTCTAAACAAGTTAGAGTGAGCGAGAGAAGGGAGGGTAGAGAAGGCAGGAAATCAGAAAGAGGGTCTGTCATTTCCGGCCCAGTGGCGAACGTGCGACGCGTGTACACGCCGTACACTAAAAATACACGCGCGTGTGTAGAGCTGCTCGCTTTTAACGCACCTATCGCGTCTTCTCCCCTCTCTCTCTCTCTCTTTCTCTCTTTCTCCCTATAGCCATGCCATTTTTAACGACTCCCCTCCTATTCGGCACACACGCGCATTACGTGCAGTCCCTCCCGAAAAACGCATCGCCGCGCGGCGAGGGAATTAGCTGATAAAACACGTTCTCTCGCGGTTCGAGGATCTCGAGCGGCGACAAATGTCACGGGTATTATAAAGCATCGTTCAACATTCGAAGCTCGTCTACGCGCACGTACACCCGCGAGATGAGGCTTTTGGATTTAAAAGAGGTTTTCCACTGAAACAAGTGTTGCATATATATATGTACGTTGAGTATCGAGCTTTCGTTGCGGTCGATTGTCGAGACATTATTTCGAGCCAGACATTCTTGTCCCGTCACTTGTAAATTGATGCTGATTACAAGAAGCATCGACGGCTTTTATTGAATTAGTTTTGAATGTATAAATGATGTATTATTGCGGATATATGCTGATTTCATTGACGCCGTGAAATTTGCTCACCAATAGTAGAACAAAATCCAGATGGTGACCGAGGAATGTATGAAATAAGTCGAGGTTTGCTTACTTAGTTCGCTGTTGCAAATAATAAGCTTATAACAATGGATCTAACACTGGTATTAAAGGACGAGTAATATGAACATTGTTATTTCATGCACACTCAGCCACTTCTTACGCAAAAAAATTTGCTATAAAATAAAGCGATCGTTCGACGTGAAGAAAAATGTCAGTAGCACAGTAAATGCTCGCGAGTATATTTCAAACGTTAATCTCTTTATCCGAGATGAGAAAGTTTATACGGCGATATATACGTACTCTTACGTGCGCGCGTTATACGTGCCGCGAATTTCCAAGTGAGAAAGACAGAGAGACTACGCCCGCTAAAACGAAAACGTCGAGTTTCCACGGCTGTTTGAGACTCTGCCAAAGGAGATTTTATGACTTCTGTCGTGGGCTAATTCGAGAACTTCTTGTTCAAGCAAAGCTAATCAGTCGATTTGATGAATGGCTAAGCGCAACATCGCGAGAAGATGCATCAATATCCAGCGATTTCAGAGGCTTCCGGCGATAGATAGTCATTTTTGTTGGATGGATAAGCTGTCAACAAACATTTTTCGTATGAAATTCGCAAGAATATTTGTGTTATAATTAATTCGAGCGATTTGATTGAAAATGAGGTAAAATTATCTTCTTTTTTTTTTTAATTTCTATATGGTTTTTCACGCGAGAGATTATAAATATAAAAAATTAAAATAAAGATGATCGATTACAAAGTACGGAACATACTCTCTAGATTAAATCAAAATAGAGTTAGACTTTATAAGAGTGATATACTGCTAATGATTTAGTGACTTCTGCTATCTATAAAGGAAATAACCGCTGAAATAATTGAATTATTCATGAACTTTTTCTAATTCTACATTTTGCATGTGCATTTATATATAGTCATTTCTATTTTATGCTCCAGTTTCACGGTAATTCCCCTATGTCTATAACCATAATGAAAATTGTGATATTATAGAACTTTTTTGTTTTACGCAACATAAAGACAGAATTTTACGTACCGAAAAAGAAGTTTAGTTCGGTAATCTTCAAGATTTAAAAAAGAAAAATATCAAGTATCAAAATCTGCATCCTTCGAAGTCAAAGAAGAAAACAGGTCGCGAGGGAGCAAAATCATCTAATCGAATCGCGCAGAAGATCTCCAGCGTCATGAGCAGTTATAAAATATACCAAGCTCCAGCTGAACGGGATAGAAATAAACTGCTGCCGCTGTAGTCTATCGTCCGATTATCTAATGCACTTGTTTATTGTGGTCTTGTTATTCTTTATGCGCGTTGGACGCACTTTTATACGGACAACGGCGAGCTTTCAGACATCGTATGCGGATTTTTATACGGTTAGCGAAATTAGGTTTTAGAATTTTTCATTTATATTTACAAAAGAATACTCCGCATAAATGAATATATTAACATGGTAAAATATAGAACATATTTGATCCAGAAATAATGAGTAAGAATGAGCAAGATAATATTCAAACCGTATATATGGTAAAATTAGAGCTTCGATCAATTTAAAATTAGTACATTTATTAAGTTTACCCCAATGAAATTTTAATGAATCACTACATTTCCTACGGAATGTGCCAATTGCACAAATCATTTTGACATTATTCTTTTAAACGATATGTTTTTCATAAAATTGTTAGTCATCTAGACGAAAGTTGAGTATCTAGAATACCACAAAGTTCAGGGATTACTTCCTTGTAATATATACGTGTTTTGTCAACTAGCCAGAAGTGACTCACAAATTGGTTGAAAATGGAGTGATTTTTTGACAGTTCTTTTTACAGAATGCGTAAAAATAAATAAAGATTAATAACTTGGTGAAAGGGCAGCCTATAACAAGTACACTAGTTGTGAGTTAGCAGTAATGTTGACAATTGTTTGACAAAATATTTAAATAAAATATAAAATCTTAAAAAATTACGTTTCACATTTTTTATGGAGAATTATGCAAGAAAAACTGGTACTAAATCTTAAAGCAATTTTATTCATAATAGTATTCGAAAAAAATGCGCTGTTACATTGCGTTTGAAGAATTTTTAAACTGTTTTCCTTGTAATAGAATATCTTTTTAAGTACTGTCTCAAATCAAAAATAATTTTAAAAATTTCTAAATTGATGATAATTTTTCAGCAATCTTTCACACGTCTATTATTATACAGGCCCATAAATATAGCAAATTAATTTAAATTAATTCAAATTTTATTTTAAAATATTGAATAAATTAATTTTAGCAACTTAATAACAAATATTTTCCCCAAAGCTATGATATTTAAATTTTCAGACCTTTTTGATCCAATTTTTAATATTTCTACAGACGATTTTTTGTTTCCGGACTAATTCTGAGGTCATGACTCGGATTCAGTACTTCAAAATACATAAAAACAACTTATTATTAGTCAAATCTCGGAAACAGTATACTTTTATTATGTAATTGTCATTTAGTTATAATCTTGATTATTGTACAATATTATCATTCCTTACATTCAAGTACATTTTCGAATATATCGACTCGAATGCACAGGAAAAAGGCCAGAAAATCATAAATAAATGACATTGTGTGCATAAATGTTTTAAGTGCAAAAAATTATTCTTCAAAAACAGTAACTTTAAGTGCGTCATTTGTAGACGAAAGAAAAAGAAATAAGAAACAATCCTCATCCCACGACATTTTCGTTCACTCATTTTGAATTCTACCTTCTTTATTAAAAAAAAACCGGTTATTCAGAGATGAAGATTAGTTTTATTACAAGTTTTGATTATGGCCGGTTCGAGACTCGTCTGATTAGAATTCGATTGAAAGGAATTTGAGTAGGCAGTCGAAAAGCAATTCATGAAATGTAAAATTTATATCGAGAAGACATTAACATCATGATTGGTTTCAGTTTAAATACTGCCAATGTTGTTTCTATAATAAAAAATCAATAATAAAAAAAGATCGAGGTATGAAATCAATGTTTGCGAGTAAAACAATCGATAAATTAAAAAAAATAATGCCAAGGAAAAAAATTGTAAGCTATAACAAATATGATATACGAATCGCGAGAGCAAATATAGGATTGGCTTTGCGGTGTACATTTATATTTCTGACGTTTCGACATATCGCTCGTATCAATTTATTCAGTGATAATAACAACAGCGAGGATATAAATGCCCTAGTTGCAAGAACCGCCTCGAATTCTTACAAAGTACTAAATAAATAGGTACACACGCATTTTTTCGTAATCGTTACTGGGAAAATAATGCACCCGCGCCGTCGATGACTCAATGTTATACATATTTTTGGGTTCCAACTAATTTGTTTTGATAAAATTGAACGAAAAGAAAAAGAGAGAATATGCATTTCGAAAAGAACTAATTTTAGCTCACAATTTATTCTAAACAAAGCAGCACATACAAGGCACAAAATAGATGATCCCAGAGTATACGTTACACAACAAACTCACCGTAATATTATCTTTCGCTTATCCCAGGCCAAGTTGGTTTAATAAAAATTGAAAAAAAAAAAAAACTATCACTTTGCCTCAATTTAGCCGGTGGATGCGCTGCTCGCGCGCATGTGCACAAAGCCAGGAGTTTTAATTGATATAATTGAGTTTACGCCAAAACTCGCCCCTATATACGTGTGTGCGTGTAGAGCGTGACGCGACAAGAGATAAAAAGGCGCCATTAAGAGCCAAAGCGACAACGACAGACGACGAGGAGGATGACGATGACGCCGACGTCGTTGCCCACACGACCTCAAAACGGTCAAAACGTTATATTTCCCATGTGCACACAGAGGCTTTGCACATGGTATATTTACGCCGGAGACCAGTGATAATCCTTTTCTTCTCCTCCTCCTCCTCCTTCCATGGCTATTACTCGGTACAGTAACCTCAAAAAGTGCCTTGCAACGAGCTGAAAAAATGTACGAGCGAGAGGACTGACGATGCATAAAGTGCCAACATCTGTGCGATTGGCAGTTCAGTGACGATGCGTAGCTTAGAGAATTAGCCAAAGAATAACAGTATAATCGATGGTTATCTGTTATACCGATGTATCGGTCTTTTTTTTTTTTTTTTTTTTTTGAAGTGCGCAAATAAATATTTATAGCTTTAATTAAAGTTGTTTTTGCAGTGCGTACAGAAGTTACACGTTACTTGTATACATGCTATACATGTACCTACTTATTAAACTAGCTAGAAGGGTCAGCAATTTGCAACAACAAACAATTTTACTGCTCTGTGATTAAATAAATTAAGGCATGTAAGGAATTAGCAATGTAGATTATAATTTGGAATCCGCGATGTTGAAGTAAACAACAAATTGAAATTGTTATTGACTTTATATGAAGTTTATTCACACGATTTAAATGTTATCTTGAAATGAAGATTTGTTACAGAAAAGGAGAAAAATTGATTAATCTTACGAGATATATAAAAAGAAATGTCTTTCTTTACTGCGATAAATTCAGTTTCTCTTTGGACGAATAAAGCAGGGAGAGTTTTATTATGTAAAATAAAACTTAACTTATTGCCATACATCGTATCTTGCATTATCAACAGTATTTAAAATGTGACGTCAGCCAGCCATTGATAATACCACAAAAATACACAATAATCTTTTTCGAAAAATGTTAATCATAGAATTGAATTTGACTAAATGTAAATCACAAATTGAAAAAAATCAAATCATTCTGATGTGTCAATTGGAGTATAATAATTTTAATTACAAGTTTTATATGATTTTTGGCTCTCGTGGTGCATAAAATATTGTTCAAAACTGGTGGGTAAGTTGGCTTTTTAACGCATGTGACTATTTTCTATGTCGAAAAGTACTACAATCAATGTAATTATTCTCAAACTTCAATGTAAAGGAAATAATAATATAAAAAAGTTTCTAGGACATCGTGTAAGTACATTTATATGTATGACTATCTCGGGATTAAGCAGTGTTGAGAGTATAAAATTCGACATGTGTGACTGACGCACTACATCTGCACACCTTCCATCTGTATAAACTTAAGTCAAGGCGACGATTTTTACTCGCGGTTACACCATTAAAAACAGAATTTCGATAGACCTTGGTCAATGCATAAGATAAGCTATTTTAGAACGTTTAATAAACGCAAACCGCGTGGCGATATTAAGTTGCAATCTTCGTAAACTAACGTCCTCGGGAAGGAGTTAAACGCGGATAAAATTAAAATAGAAAGCAAACACGAGCTTAATTTAAGAGCTTGGGTTTAATTGCGCCGATATTTAAGCGGTTGAAAAAACTAACGAAATTAAGCTTCCTAGTGCTGCTCGTCTTGGAAATTTTAAACTTGTAATAGCTGTTTCTGTAAATGCACTTTGATTTCTGCTAACATCTTTTTATGCCTTTCGCACTAATGTAGAAAATCTATTTTTGAACAATTGACATTAACACAGAGCAGTGTGACCTCATTATAACGATCTCATTATGGCACTGTAAAAATGGGTCAATCTACAGATACGAATATATCACTAGCCGAAAAAGGATTGTACGCCAGCTACGGGAAAGGTATATATCAGAAAACCGTTCTGTTCCTTCTTATAAACGAATCAACCTCCAACACAATTCCAAGTAAAACACACACACACATATATATGTAGGAACTCGTTAAACGCAGTATAAAAGCGATCGCGCGCAGTGTTGTTGAAATATAAAAGCTATTAACCTCCGTCCGTCCTAAGGTTGGCCTCGGCCGCGCTTTTGAGCTGCTCCAGCCTGGCCATGAGGGCGTCCTCGCTGACCGCCGCTGCGCTCCTGCTGGTGCTGCTGCTGGTGCTGCTGCCACTGTTGGACCACCTGACGGTCGCCAGGGTATCCCAGACCCGGGCGATCGTAGAACCGCGTCTCTGCACGTCCTTGGCCCGATGATGATGGTGTACTTTGCTCGCGGCCCCCGCCATCGCGGCCTTGGCCTTGAACTTGCGCTGCAGTAGACGACTACGGCATCGCTCGCTGAAGCGCAAATGATAGGAACGGGGGGTCAAGGCGATCGGCGACGGCGACGACATGGGCGACGAAGACGAGTCCTCCTCGTCCTCCTCCTCCTCCTGATCCTCCACCAGATGCCGCGGACGCGGACTGTTTAGTCCCTCGATCATCGGCGAGTGCAGCTCCAGCATCGTTTTTCTTTGTACACAGGCGCACGCACACCCTCGCCTCCGAGGTAGGTTGTTGCTTCACGCTTATGTACCGACGAGGAAGATAGATTAGCCGTGCGTTCTGTGTAGGCGCACGATAGCGCCTGATGTGTGCAGTTGCACAGTGGCGAATGATTTTCGAAGGCTGTTTGTTTTGACTCGGGAGATCGCGCGTTTCTTCTGTTTACGCCTTGTATATATGACGAAATTGAACGATCGCGAAATGCACTTCGGAGATAAAGTCTGACTTTTTGTTTATTAAGGTAGTTTTCATTAGTAAAAAAGAATGTTACGTAATAATTGCTAAAACAACCACTTGTAGATTAATAGAAACATGGATCTTTGAAATAACAAAGCCTGGGTTTCATCCCGTTTTATCCAAAAATTCCGCTTCGGCAAACAATTTTCAGTACCATCTTTAATTGACTAGTACTTTGTATCAAATAAAGACTTTTAAATTTACTGAAATCTTGCTGATTTCTTTTTAGACATTTTGCCGAATCAATTATCATAGATTCAAAGAAATTATACTTTTTAACCGATTTGTACAATGTATAAAGTTTTAAGTGTTACTATGATATTGCTACCAATTTCGATGTATCTATTTAAATCTACTTATAAATAGGAGTCTATTTTCGAGAGCTTTTTATCAACTTTTTATAATAATCAATCGTTTAATATTCTTTCAAGATTATTATCAAGGATGAAACGCAATGTATTTAAAAAAATTAATAATTTCTTAAGAGTTTTAATAAACAAAACCACAAGCAAATTGATAATATAAATAACGATGAAAATTATAGCAAACACTTCCTAGCAGTCGCTTAATAAAAAATTAGTTCGAGGAAATTAAAGTAGGCGTATAGTATATTCACATTTCCAACAATTTTATATAATTAGTATACAGACGTTATTTCTTGAAACTAGTTTTTTTTTTCCATGTTTTACTATCCTCAAGTGGTTGCTAGTTTCAGTTTCGCATTGAGCTCTACATAGTTGATCGGATCCGTTCAACAAACGAACCGTCAATGTTGTTTCAACATATTAAAAAGTCCGCGACTACTGTAACGTTAAATCTGCATTACGGATATCCCTAAGCTCCGTCCAATAACAATCGCGTCACATACGATAAAAGCTATATCGTCCAATAACAATTGCGTTACATACGATAAAAGCTTTATTATACTTGAACCGTTGCACTGCGATCACTCAACTTCGCACGTCAGCGAACTCGACCATTGTCTCCATCACAAATCGAGACTTTTCCACAAATGAAAAAAAGAACAAAGCCACCTTCGAAAATCATTCGCCAAACTCGTGAATCGACTCCCTAAACATCTTGGAGCAAACGACCGCACGTCTGTAATAGATTTTACACACTCGATCACGGGGAATCAAGCCGATTCATATGATATACGAAACCCACATTCTTTGCACAATAAAACAATAAGACAACACAAGCATGAATCGAGAGCCTTAGCCATCACTGTAGGGCTCAACAAGTAGCACAGACACACACACACACACACACACACACACACACACATGTTCCTTCGAATCACCAAAGTTTGCTCCAAGACGTTTCGGGCTGTGCGCACAAAAAAAAAATGAAAACTGAGAGCAGCGTTATATACCCAATGATATCGATGAAAAACCCCGGTACGTATATGTGCGTGTGTAATAAGAACGGAGTGACGAGGAAATCGCGCGATCCCGTGCTCGCGTCCACAATGGACTTGTATATAAAGCGGCGGCTGCGGCGTCTGCGTGCGTCGAGAGTAGCCGTTTGCTCCTTACTGAGCAGACACACTGTGCACGGCAAATAAGCGCGGCGAGGAGCAGCTGCTCCGCTGCGTGAAAGAGCGGCACACGCCGCACGCGGCGACGAGCCACCGGACAGACACTCGCTCGCTCGCACACACGCGCACGCACACACTAAGCGCGAGCAGCTAGACACACAGAGAGCGGAGAGAATTATATTTTCAAGGGGCCCGCGTGTAACAGACCAGTCCTCCTCTCGCTCTCTCTCTCTCTCTCTCTCTCTCTCTCTCTTGCTTCACTATGCTATACTGTACAGACGCGCCGCTTCCGGTCGCTTGAGCGAACGTGTGTCTGTGTGGCTCTGTGCCCTTCTGTTGCTGTTGCTGCTAACGCTTTCCTTCTTCTTCTTCTTCGTCTTCTTCTTCTTCGTCGTCGCTTCTGCCACTGTCGCTCTTCTCTCTCTCTCTCTCGCTTTTGCTAATCTTTGCTTCCTCTGTGAATACGATAACGCGCCGGGTATAGTCCTGATAAGGGGAAGCCGGACACACTCGCGCCTGTGTGTATCGGTGTTTTAGCACTAAACGAACGGAACTGAACCCGGCCTGCTTTATTTTTTCCTTTTCCTCCTTCAAACCGGAGAATATCGATGAGCGATCCGTGTTTCTTTCTCACCTGCTGGCTGCGATTGAGCTTGGCTAATTTGTATCATTGATACGAGAACATCTTTGCGAACAATATAGTACGTCATTATTTATAAGTATACATAAAAATATGAGTGTTCGATTACTTTTGAGGGGGAGCGTATTTGGGAATCCGACGCGGTCTTTTGACTAAAGCCCGCAAATCCTTTCGTTTTTTCTTCTTTTTCTTTTCTTTTCTTTTTTTCATCAAGGGCGTTCCTTCAAAAAGCTGTGTACTTTGAGAGCGAGAGAGTAAAAAAGAAACCACGTTAGTTCCCTATCTTGTGGGCACAGGATGCTCGGAACACTTTTTGCACAATTCTCTTTCCAATCTTTCTCTCTCTTTCTCGTTTCTCTTTGGCTGATGCGGATCTGCTCCGTTGGCCACAATAAATTCCTTCTTTCTTATTCGATTATCTTACATGTATCTCTAAACGAAGTTAGTCCTTGTTTCATCTCTGATCGTATTCATACACCGCGAGCCGCGGCTCGTATAACGATATTTGTTTTGTTGTTTACGTTGCATCGACCATCGAACCGCTAATCTTTCAAAGCAAATGTCTTTATCAATTTCGTTCGAATGTGAAAACTTTGCTTACCTTTCGCTATTCATATCTCGCTTCGGTTCTCTCATTTTTTTCTCCTTTATTAGTTTCGAAATTTCGATAAAATTATTTTTGTGCAAGAGAGCTAACCGAAAATTATCGAATTGGAGATATGATCAAGGGTATAAAAAGTGTCTGCTGAGATGTCACTCTCTTTTCTTTTTTTTTCTTTTGCCGCGAAATTAATTTTATGCAACGTTCAATAATAAAAATGGAATAAATTGCAAAAGACGATAAAATGAATTCAGTCGCCGTAATATTGTTCGCTTGTATATCCTTATGCTTGTATAATCTTCTGCATTAAAAATCCATTGCTTGAAGTTTTATGTATTAAAAAAGAAACTCCATTTTCAGAGTTTTGATGTCGTCACCATAGTCGCACATAACCTTGACCCAATGATAAACACTTTTCAACACACTCCGAGCTTTTGATCGCCATTCAAACTTGAGACTCGCAAAAACATTATTCTCGAAAGAATTAGCGCACTTTTGACACCTCCTCCCTATATACGTCATCGCGAGTCTTCTTTCTTTTCCAACTACTACGAATGCCTTCACAATTCCAAAAAGTTGCATCTATATTTATCTATTTCACCTTCGTTATTGTTGACTCTGACTCAGTATTAAGCTTATGCACTTGCGTTACTGAGAGAGAAAGAGCGAGGACGGAGAGAGAGAGAAAGAGCGAGTTTCGGACGAACGAACACGTATATCAGGCGGAGACTGCGATTGTGCATGGACAGAAATGGACGGGGCGAGCTGCGAGTGTAAGTCGCAGCTAATAAGCGGATTTCCGCGATTATCAATTATGCCGAATTACGAGGAGATTGTTTTTTGTTTCTCCTTTATTTCTGCTTCTTTTTTATCTTTATTTACTATACCGAACTGGCTTGGCCAATGGCTATTGCCATTAATGGATACACGCGCGCACATGCACAAAGATCAACCTTCTCATTTTAGAGATGACGTTAGCCAATGTGTTCTCGATTCTTTTTTGTTTTCCTAAAGAGTTAATATATATGAGTTATATTGAACCAACAGTGCGTAAATTATATTTTTAATTTAACGAAAAATTGGCAAATTGACTAATTGTGGGTGATGGAAGCATAAATATATAATAAAAATAATTTGTATAGATACATAAATGTAGATATACCTAAAATGTTTTCAATAGTTGAAAATGTACAATAGGTAAACTTCGATACTTGCATAACTACGGTACTTAAATTTTGATTGGCGTTAATACGAAATAATTATTAAATATGCGATAATATATCTATCTTTTAATTTCTATATTTTTTCCATACAGGAAACTTGCATATTTTAATATTGCGAACTTATAATTTAAAATACTTCATGACGCAGAGATCAGAAATTATATTTTAAGGTAATTCTTATAAAAAATAATTATTTAACACGTTATAATATTAAAAATTTGTTAATAAAATCTTGTAAACAATGCATTTTTACATGTACGCAGTAATTAAAAAAAAAAAAAAAAATAATACTTGTTTTACCAATTTTTCAGCCTAGGGCTTTATGAACATAGTGTAAAAGTTTTAAAAAATTGGTATAAGTTGAATTATATACTTAGAGATAAAAGAGCAAGTAACTATAGTCTTAGTGTTGTCATGCCGTCACAGCTTAAAATATGACTTGTAATCGTATATGCATGTATATATGCTGAACTTCTAGCATCGTACTTTAGATTGTAGTACAAATTCTATTTTGTGACATAGTTATTCAAATTCTTTTATAATTATTTATCATATTCTAATATTACCTTACATATAAAAAAAAATTTTTTAACAGAATATATTTTATATACCGTTTAAAAAAATTATAATTTTAAATTGCAGTGATACAAACCAAAAAGTTTTTGAATGTAATATCTGCATTGAATGTTGAAATTACATAACATTATGTATTTGAAATATGTAACGATTAAACATATTTTAAACTAATAGGCACGATCTTAATATTACCGTTTCTTACGTAAACATTCGTCACATTCATAAAGGTAAAAAGCGTATTACGTGTAATTATCTAAAATCAATCCAGCTGAGTCAACCGATCGACGAGCTTATCGATAGTTTATGAATTCCTACGCGTATTACCCATAAACTTGTAAGTTAAAACAAAAAACAGATCGTACGGTTTATCGCCTCATCCCCGGGTACAAGCCGTACTTTTAATGCGCAATTTTTTTTCGCCTCCTCACACGTACATCATCTACATTGTAGCCGATCGTCGTTTGCTCGCTCGGCGAAAAAGATAAGCCCCAACTTCTCTTTCTTTCTCAGCTGTGGTGGCGGTTCGCGCGGATATTTGGGGTCAATCGAGTTCACAGTAATAACATGCGCTCTGGGTTGCGCGAACGTGACCGTATTGCCGCTCCCGAGCACACATATATAACGCGAGAGAGTCGCAATCGTTATTCTCTGCCAAAGCTAACCTTGAGTGCGCGCCGAGATTGGCTTCGTGATGTGTGCCGGTTTTATCAAAAGCGCGCGCGAGATATAACATGTGCTTGGCCGCCGCCGCCGCCGCGAGTTAGAATTCAATCGTGTGCCCATTACGGGGTCTCGCTCTCTAGCCCTCGCGAAAGAAATAGGGAGAGAGAGAGAGAGAGAGAGAGAGAGAGACAGAAAAAGAGAGAGAACTACCCAGCAGGAGGACTGGCGTTCTACGAATACGTGCTTCCGTAATTAGCGGACTGACAATTTTACAGCTTTTCTCGACTATGCTTATAGCATAATAGTCGTTTTATTGAAATATATGCGATGTGATTGCCATTGATTGATAAGACTTTTAGGGGAAGTCTTTGGCATATATTTTTCGAATAGTTTTTCTTGTAATTTTTTCGCGAGCTACTTGTTTGATTAGCAATGCACTTCTTGACATTTTGTTTGGATTACTTAGCCAGTCTTCGAAGACAATATTAACACCCTATCTAATGAATTCTACTCATTTCACAAATTCTTTGAAAATATACACATTTAAAACCAAGCGAGTTGAAACAAAGATTTACGCATTGTCACGGCTGCTTGGTTTCTCACGAACAGCCGGCGCCCATAGAATACTTTTATTCGTCGAGCGAGAAAAACACCAACGGGCCACCTTTCTTGCTGACTCGTATTATGGGAAGATTACCTTGCACCAAAGAAATGTAGGAGAGAAGCAGCGAGCGTCAGTGATAGGGCGACTGTTCTAAGAAATACATTTCTCTCTTTCTTGCGACTTTTGAAGCGATAAATGTATTTCCAACTTAACTCATTGCTCTTCTTGCTTCGACTCACACCGATACTCATTCCTTCCATGTAACAGTAGCCAAAAATATAATATTTTTTGAAGAGTATATAGTATTGCGATGAATCATGTTACTAATTTATTTAGCAACGATAAAATTTTCATTATAAAATGATATATTTTTATGTAATCGACCTGTACTTATATATTTTCAAGTTGAAATCTCCGCATAGCAGAATTAATTATTGTTGGGAGTACATAATTATCTATTAAAAGATTTTTCGATACCTTGTAGATACGGTATAAAAAACAGCCTATTCATTGTAAATAATTTTAAACAAAATAGGAATTTTTTCAATGAACGCTGCTAATAAATTTGAATCTAAATTTATATTTATAGTCCAATGTTGATAACAGGGATAAAAGTTTTATATTTATATGTAAAAATTGCAGTCCGAACCTTCAATGCCTTTTAAATAACCACTATTTAAAAATCAAAATTAAAATATAAAGCCTCGTGAAATACTTACCGTTTTCACCGTCACCTAGAGGGCTGCTATCTTCCTCTCCCCTTTTTATACGTTCAACTGAAACAAATAAGTAAAACGTTTTATAATTTATCCTCAATGCTCTATAAACTTTTTTTACTTATGGGCATTTAAAGTGCACTTACTGAGATGCATTTGATTCGAACTATGGTGATAGGATGGAGGTTTCTTTTCGGGTCGAATACGTTCCATGAGTTTGCTTATGCGATCATTACCCTTCTCTTTCTTAACTAAAGGGCCTATGCACATCTCTTCGACTACTCGAACGCATTGTCGATGAACGTTTAAGGAACAATCTAGAATATATTGACATTAGTTTTTTACATCAGCCTTCAACATTATGGATTTATACTACATGCGAATGCGAAACATCTATTTAATACTCACTTCCACATTGATAACCCTGAGGACCAATTCCACCGATAATAAATTGGCAGTGATTGCAATCTGTGACTGTGAAATACTGATGGGCTACAAAGTGATGACCTCTTACTGCCATTTTTCTCGCCTTTGCAGCACTTAATCTAGCTTTAATATGAGATTTATCTTTTGCAACGAACGTAGGAACGCGATCCAAGGATATCGGTCGCACTTGGAATACTTTTGTTAAGACTGTCGCAAGACTAGCTGCTGTTGCAAACTTTCGTTGATCAACATTTTCTTTTTCAATATCCTCTCTGCAAAATATGAAATAGAATATATAACGTTAAAGAGAAAATTTGAAACTCATCTACTCTTTTTTCAACAAAATTTCAAGTAAAATTTAAATTAAAAAATTAGAAATAAACAATATCATAATTTTTTCACAAGTGGAAGACTTTCACAACACCTTATTAAAAATAATTATAAATTTATATCATTTGAAACTTACAAATATGTTTCCATTTTTGGTAAAAGGTATGTTTCAATGATTTTTGTTTCTCTATTTTTATCACATGCACTTTCATCGAGTTGAGCATCGTTAGGTCCGAAAAGTGTTCCCAAGCCAGCAATTCTTTTCTGTTGAAAATCGGCTAGTTGTTCATTAAGTTCCTCTTTTGCTCGATTTCTTGCTTTCCAAAATATCTAAAAAATCGTATCGTTTAATAAAATGAATTTGTTAAGTATTAATATTGATTTTTAAAAAGTATTAAAATAAATAACATACTTTTCGCAGAATTTCTTCCTTGTCCGATTCTTTTAACAAGACATCATCAATCTCACGAGCAACGTTTTCATCTACATTATTCAGACGCAGAGGCTATAAATGTAATTTTGTAATATTAACATATTGTCAATAAACATGATATCACTAATTAACGATATAATCAACTTACAGCTCCAGGTACAAGAAAACTCGAATGAATCTCGTATGCCCACTTTCTCATTTCCTTAGCATTGCCCTCCTTATAAAGATCAGTTATAAGATAGAACAACTGAAATAACATATTTTTATTACAATTTGAAGAAAATAATTAATATATTTTGGTACTAGTGCGTAAAGCAGGCGATTCTGGCACGGGTGTAATTTGCCGCACGAGCGAAGCGAGGGTAATACATCCGTGCGAGGTTCACCTGCTTCGCGCACATGTATCGGACCATAATTTTTATAAGTGAGTCCGTAAAACTCGACTCTAGATGCCTTTTTAGTGTGGGTTAAGCAATCAATTTGTTTAAGTAAAACACTTTACGCACTAGTGAAAATAATTGGTACTTTACGTACGCTAAACTGGCATCTAAAGTCGAATTTTACGCACTCAGTTATAAAATAGTACATTTCGATACAAGTGAGAATACACCACTGGGTAGAAAGAGATGGCAGGTCTCGCGCTCTCTCCAGTTTTTGCGTGCGCGAAGTAAGCCGATCTGAACTTGTGCGTTTCTCGAGCACGCTACTTATGAGGAGCGTGCGCGAAGTATAATGACCTGCGCATGAAACACGAACTTCGCACACACAGAACAAGCATGAGAAGGCGAGTTTCGCGTACGCCGTTAAAAAAAAATATTTTCTAGCTACACATAAAATTATTTATAAATACCAGACTGGAAGGATCGCTGTTAGAAAGAACATAATTAATAAACACAGCAAGGTGAGCGTGATGTTGCCATAATCTAGACAATAATTTAAACGGCCCATGATCTTCCAACTGTCCCTGTAAAATATTAAAAAATTAGTTAATACTATTTAATAAAATAATTAATTTTACTGAGTAAATAACGATTGAAATTGATTTCTGCATCGCTCGTTAAAAAACATCAATTAGTTCATAATACTTACAACTTCTTGATCGCTCATATCATCGTCTTCCATTGAAATAATTGGTTGTTGAATCATTGGCAGTCCAGGATTGCTACCGTCGATCACGCTCTGTGATCTCGGTGAAGCTAACGCATTGAAGCTGTCATGCATACTCTAGAAAGATAAATTAAAATTTAATAAAAATCGGTTACTTCAAATAGTAGTTTTCGATAGAAGAGCATAAAGTGAACTTCTTTGCATATGCGAAACATTACTATCCCCCCGAGTGTCGAACAATATTTTTCATAACTGAGTGCGTAAAACTCCACTTTATATGCTAGTTTAGCGTGCGTAAAGTACCAATTTTTTTCACTAGTGCGTAGTGTTTTACTTATACAAATTGGTTGCTTAACCCACACTAAAAAGACATCTAAAGTCGAGTTTTACGGATTCTCTTATAAAATATATGGTTCGACACATGTGGGCGAAGCAGGTGAACCTCGGATGGATTTATTGTCACCCTCGCTTCGCTCGGGTGACAAATTACACCCGTGCCAGAATCGCCTGCTTTTCGCACTAGTATCGAAATATATTATTATGCAAGTCAGCGCGTTCAGTGAGTGCGTAAAGTACCATTCAGTGTGTAAAAGTGTACAGTTTACATCACGAGTGCGTTTACGCAACGAGTGTGCAATGTACACTTAACACACGGAAAATGTTACTTTACGCACGATATTTTCGCGCAGAGTTACATAATAGTACATTTCGATACTAGTGCGACAAAGGGATTTAACCCTCGTGTGGACGCTTGCTATTTGTGAAGTGAACATGAAATCTATTACTCACTCGTGCTTTATGACACAACGTGTAAGAAGCTCAATTTAACGCATGCGTTATTTTTTCGTGTGCGATAAATCGAGCTTCTCAAACGGAGTGTCATAAATAACTATTATGTAAGTCATATTACACAGTGAGCGCACAAAGTAAAAGTTGCCGTGTGTATAGTACTGCATTTGCGTCACAAGTGTGGAAAAATAACTCTTTATATACAGTAATTATTATTTTACTCGTATAATTGCACAAAAAACTAAAAGTACTCTTGGCTAAAAAAAATTGCTCTAAAGTTTTTTCATTGACCAACAAAGTGACAATGTCACGAAATTCTGTAAAAGTTAAGATTGAACTTAGAGTGCAGTATTTTTACAATATTAAAAAAATTTGTCAAAACTCACCTCATTGAGGGTTGAGCACGAGCCGTCGCCTAAAACGGGCGCAGGATAAGGCGGTGGCGGTGTACCGGGTGGTGTTCTGTGCCCTGGTGGATCGTCGAGGTCGATGCCGCTGTGTCGTCCGTGCCTCACTCCAGGAGTCAGATCGCTCATCGACTCCGAGGCGATGAGCCTACGACTTGCCTCAGCCGGTGAGACGTTACCCAACTGTTCAGGGCTTGACTTGGTGCGCTGATGCTTATTCAAGGATAAGCCAAGGTTCGCGCCCTGCGAAAACTGCCGAATCGAAAGTTTTTATTCAAGCAAATACATAATTGATTTCCATTTTTCGTTCTTTTTTTTTATTTTAAGCAGAAGGGGAGCAAAATATATCATTTGTTGAACATAGTAAAGTGATTGGCATTGCTAATGACTATGACGATAAGGATTTTCTTTAAATTATTTATCGACTGTATAAGTTAAGGTAGATTTTTTTTTAATTTGCTCAAATATGTTTGTAACAGTTATTGTTTGAAAATAAAACCACTAAGTAAATAAGTATCATCGTAATTCAACAAATACAAAAAGGCTGTTGAATCTTAGTTATAGAAAAATATGTAGGAATTACCATAATTGTTATTAAGTATCTTAATAAATAGTTAAATAAAGACTTAATACTACAAAAATGATAATCAAAATTACATTTGAATACACACATTCAAGAATATTCCAATTCAAATGTAATTTCAACAAACTAATGCAGATTAAAGTAAATTTAACAAATCATACTAAAACACATATAAGTGGAACAAACTCAATGCACACAAACCATGGATAAGCCTTAAAATTATTTTAAGCCATAATAACGTGATAAATACACAGTAAAAATTTCAGCGGTTTTAAATGTTTTCTAAAACTTATTTAGATAAAAAACGTATGTATATTTACAAAGTTACTCCTAAACACCTTAAGCCTCGAGTAAAAATTTAATAACTCTTACTGTGTAAAAAAGTTCCATTAAAAAAGCTGTTAGTCATCCATCTTATCAAAATATAAATAGCTTACCCTTATAGCGATGAGCAACGCCAATTCTAAAATCTAATTTTAAATTTTAATACATAAAAATGTAAATACGTGATCGATGAGGGTCCTGATAAAAAACTTTGATGAATAACAACTGCAGTTGACCAGACCCGAGACTCAATGTTTTGAGAGCATAGTATACTAACAAAATGGCAAGCATATATTCATTTATAAATAGTACTTGGGTATAAATAGGTTAGAAAGTAAATAAATCACAATATGCGAATTTTATTAAAAATTATTCCAAATTTTCAAAAAATGTAGACTATATGTATTGTCACTTTGTCAGTATACGTTACTCAGCAGTGATAAACTTGAGTTTCATGAAACAAAAAATGAAACTCAAAAAAAGATAAGAAAAAAGCGCAGGGTGTGAAAACTAGCCTACTTACAGAGTTAGGTATACCACTGGCGATTGGAGGCGTTAAGTATCTCTCCTGGTCTGACTGAACTACGTTCTGTGAATTGGGAGGTGGTCGTGGTGGCAAGGGTGGCGGAGACAGACTCTGCATGGATAAGGATTTACGGGAAGGCAGTGGCGGCGGTGCATCGCCACTGCCTGCGGTGAGTACGTGCTGGTTTATGGGAGAGGAGACGTTTGTTACCAACGGGCAAAGCTGTAAGACACAACAAAAGCCGGTGAAGTTTATCCTTTTTTAATAGGTAAGCGGTCGCTAACGAAACGAAAAGAAAAAAAAATTATTTGCCACCCATGTGTAACCCAGAATGATCCAACTTATTGCTTGCATTTAACTAAAATCTATATTTCTTAAAAATTCATTTATAAAGTAAGATTATCATTCAAGTTCATTAAGAATTTTTCACAATTCGTATGTATTTTGTATGTACTTACTTTACAACTAAATTTATTTATCAGGAATAGAAATTTCAATAAAATTTGGCAATAAGGATCACTGAAATGTGATTAAAGTTGTTCTCTAAAGTTATGATATTGTTGCACAGTGTATGTAAGTGTGTTAAACAGTGTTGTTATATATTCTATAAAATCTGTATACCCAAAAAACAAGGAGTGTGATTTTAATTCAAGGTAATCCTAATTCAAGTTGTTTTACTTATGTTTAA